>JAODJW010000040.1:11807804-11819070 GCA_026777045.1 Hyperopisus bebe | reverse complement strand
AGTCTTATGTTATTTCCGTGTGACTGTGTTTTTATTACCATTATTATTATTTATTTGGTATTGACGTAACTGGTATGCAAGTACGGATTTGGGGTATAAAGGTTAAAATGTGCATTAATTTCTTGTCATAACGCAAATGTATACTCATTTTATGCACATTTGTGCTGTTTTGACAAGAAATTAATGTGCATTTCAACTTTTATACTACAAATGCATATTTGCATACCAATTATGCGTTATCCTGTGCTACAGCCGTGAACAAGGTAGACCTGACTTTCAAAACTGTGATTATCTCTTCTGTTCTGGGCAGCCTTTTCCCCGTTTTGGACACCTAGTCTAAACCCTCTCTCTTTTTTCGACAGGAAGGAATCTAGACCAGGAGGTCCTGCAAAAAGAATTCATCGCTGCTGTAGTCAATGGAGAGAGCATGGGCTAACACAAAAACTCTTTGTCATTCTTCTGGTAAACTTCACGTTGTATCGCTGTATGTCTCTCCATCTCTAAAATATACAGCTGTGATGTCCTGTGTGATTGGTCTCCATCATCCATACAGAACATCAGACAGTCCGAGTCCTCAAATCACTCTCAGCACAGCAGAGATGCACTATAATGTATTACAACTACTGCTCACAATGTACTACAGAGTCACTTTACAAATATCAGCATGATAACATTCAGTTTTGAATATTTGAAATTGATCCCCCCATTTTTATAATCAATTAAACGTTTCTAAACTGTCTGCAATTTAAATTGATTTTAATGGAGATAATTTCAGTAATGTATTTTCCATAACATCCTATGAAGTAAATTCTAGCACTGGAACAAATAACTCAAAGCTGTTCGCTAACGATTAATTGTCCTTGAAAGTTTACCGTTTTGCGCATTAAATTATAAGAACCGTATTTAATTTTAGTCTATAGCTTGTTCTTGTTTCTGATTTATATAATAGCAAACTTTTCATGAATTTGTTTGCGGCTTTGATAGTATAGTTATAATAAATTGTATTTTGCTGTTACCGTTACGTGTCGATTTATTAATGGCAGATTTTTATGATTATTTCATTTGTTACGTTTCTGTGTAAAAGTGGTGATTTGTTTCACTCTGAAGTGGCTGTAAGGAGTTTAAAAGGACGCGGTGTGCGTGATAGCGAGGCGCTGAGATTCACAAACAGCTGATTGAAGTGTTATTTTATCGGGATTTTTTCAGGGTCACGACCGTTTTCATATAATAATAATAATAATGTTACTAATTCCTATTCATGTTATTAATGCTAATAATGTTAATGAGCGTTTGGGCTAGTAAGTGTTTCCATGCAAGTTTAATTTTATCAAGATGAAATTAACTGATGAAATAATCGCCTACAAAACAAAAAAGGCGTATTATATTCTCGCCGTTGTCGATCACTCATACGTACCTGCAGTTTGTCTAATTTTTAATGGAATTTGCGTCGTTTTATTCATATTCACTTAACCTATTAAAATTGAAAAGGAGAAACCACCAAGATTTTCCAGTATCCCGCAAACCCGCAAAGTTGAAAAAATGGGTGTGATCGGCTTAAGCACTCGTTTGCAATTAAGATTGACTTTGGCAGTTAAATACATATCCGAGCCCCAAGGATATTCTTTGAGGATGTTTTTGTTCGTTCAGCTCCCCCTAATAAAAGTCTTCCATGTTGCATTGCCTAAACTTACACTCTAGCTGTGTCGTTTCCTACCTGATTCTGATGCTGATAGCCCATTTTACTGCCGTCTATGGCACCTTCCCTCCGGTGCCGGCGGGGTGCTTACCATGGCCATTTTCATGGTCACACCACCTGCAAAGGTCTTGAGGTGACAAACTAAACTAAGCCCTAGGGGGTCGAGGGGAGAATCTTCTTGAATTATGCGTGGTGTTAAAATTCACGTCTTGTGTCTTACGGCGAAACTGGGGTAAGCTAATTCGATTCTTAATAAATACGAAGAATGCTTTAATTTCTGTTTTTTCTAACTTTGGTTTTACACACTTTCATCAGTAGTGTTCACCTCTCAGTCACATTGCAGTGCTTCATATCAGCCAGACTCTGAGTTAACTTTAATGGTGTGGGTCTATTTCATGTCATAATCTCAACTTGAATATATTGAGTAAAATATACATAACATAACATGCATTAATAACATATATTCACTCCATTCTCACTGCATGAAAATGAAGGAGCACAATATACCGTTGGGAAAACGTAGGAAGAGCGTTGAGGTTTTTCAGGTGTGTTACTGTTACAGTATAGTATAATTATCGCGGAGCCTGTATGTTTCACGTAGTTAATGACGACTAACCGTTTCTTCGTTTAATGATCAAACGTGTTTAAAATGATTATCTCTGTTGGTGGTTTTCAGCTAAACATTTTTTTAGCACTTTAAGTACCTTTTCATCTAAACCGTAATAACGGGTGTGATTTTCGATATCGTCCAGTGTTCACTAGTTAGCATATAAACATAGGCTGTACCTTCTGCGCTGACGTTTTCTCACACCGGCGCGATTGTTCCGATTCCCTGCGGTGACTTCAGGTTCTGATAGGTTTAGCCATCAATGGGACAGTCAGGGGGCGAGGGACCCACCCCTCATAAAAACCCGAATTGACCAATATCGTGACAAACAGCGGAGAAGTCGGAGGGGGCAGTCGGGATAGTAGTGTGGAATACCACGTGTTGACTTCAGTCTTCTTTACACTGAATTTATCTTTGTGCTTGTATGTACATTTTAGACGAGAAGTTATGACTCTCTCAAAGGAATACGAAGCAAACCAGCAGCGAACGCTGGTGCCGCTGGATGAGGGTGAAATCGACATTCTGGGGGACCATGACCCTCATGATCAGCACATTGCAGAGGCGTCGGCCGAACCCAGCGCCGAACTGGACACTTCCGGAGCCGATTCGTCGGGTGAAAGCGAGAGCAGTTTCTGCTCATCTGGAAAACTGCATCACAACACGGTCAAGCCGCCTTATTCCTACATCGCTCTCATCACTATGGCGATCCTGCAGAGCCCACAGAAGAAACTGACGCTCAGCGGCATCTGTGACTTCATAAGTAACAAATTCCCTTATTACAAAGAAAAGTTTCCCGCGTGGCAAAATTCTATTCGGCACAATCTGTCACTCAATGACTGTTTCATTAAGATCCCTAGAGAGCCCGGAAATCCAGGAAAAGGCAACTATTGGTCCCTGGACCCTGCATCTGAAGACATGTTCGACAACGGAAGCTTTCTCCGAAGAAGAAAGCGATTTAAAAGAAGTCATCCAGAATATGTGAAGGACAGCCTTATGATGTATTCGAATTTTAATTTTCGGCCTTATGGGCGCCCATATTGTGTTCAGGGTCAAAGTGCCGCACACGCAGGATCGATCCGCTACCTGCCGCTACAAGACGGGGTCGTAACTCCTGCCTCTTATTACCAGCATCAGAGTGTCCGCAGCGGAAAGGTCACGGGGCCCAAAGGATTTCAGATGCAGCTATACGCAGCATCTCTCCAACCTCAGAAGTCCGCACCTGTGACACGAAATAAATGTTCTTTCAGCATTGACAGCATAATGGGAATAAATTCTTCTAGTGTGCAAAACCCCAGCTCCCAGGGTCCGACAGACTACTCCAGGTTGCTAAGGAGACCAACCACCTACTTGGTACAGACAATGTTATCCGCCCCAAGAACTTCGTTCGACTCGACTCCAGTGAATCTAAATCCACCCGCACTGCAGCAGATGCGGTACCTACACTGAAAGGAAGGTTGACACTTTCGTGTATAGACCACATGTTCAGCTGCTGCTGTGAATTGTGACCACGTATTGTGTAACCTGTAAGTTTTATATATAAAAGATAAATAGCGAGATACGATATATAATACTGATAGCTGTACTGTATATAATATGTAGTAATATATTTATTAAATGCGTAATGTAATGGAAGACAGTCATGAGAAATTCAGAAATACTATGTATTTAAAGTTTTTGTCGGTATATGTTTTGTATGATTTTAAATGTTTAATTAAAATCGATATCCACCACTGCTTTTCTGAGCCCTAAATGTTACTGGTATGTCTAGTTTTTCTAAACGTTTATCGGTGTGTTGGATATCATGCCCGTTTAATTAAAAAAACGCGTCAAGGCCCCCATATTAAAATACGGAGAGATAATTGCAGGCTAAGCCAGAATTCATGTCTGACATCAAACGCCTGCCCACTAGCCGTTTTATAATGGTTATACATTCAAGTGGGTTTAAATTAAAACGTAAAATAAACTATTGAGAGTTTAGTTTTAGGCCATGTTTAGTATCCAAACAGTAAGCAGTTAATAATAATTATAGACAGAAGCGTAAATACATTGAGAAACAACGGTAGCGCTGTCCGATACATTCCAAATGTCTTCCTGTGCAGTAGTTTTCCTAGCAGACATGGGGTCAGATCGTTTAATCACGCACGTGAGCAGTTGAAAACAGTGTATGCGTCATGTTGCCCCCATACTAAGAGCAGCCATTAAAAAATAACAGAATGACGTACTTGAAGACCACTTAGTAAATGTCATTGACGGTATCGGCATTGCTGATTGTTAGTCTTCACAGTTATCGTAGCCACTAGTAATACCAAGACAATAATAAATCAAGTGAAGGATTTAATACAAGTTCTAATTGAATCGGCCTACCTTGATTCATTGATGAGGTGCTTTTGTGTCTGTATTCATTGAGCAAGTAGGTTTGCGCGTTTCATGGACGAGTCTGATGTTGCCCATACAGAGTTTACTGTGCGCCCCCAGCGGGGCTGCCATCTTTGGTCAGCTGGCTGGAGTGAGATCTTCAGTTTGAGGCAAATCTACACACACATGCACACGCGTTTACAAGTATGTAACTCTTTTATTGACTTCTGTCCGGTTTGCAAATTACCCCAGTGCTTTTAATGTAGCTAATTTTAGGTTTGTAATGGAATAATATACACTTGCCGTAAGATTTCATTTGTGTGAGCGTGAGAGTCTAAAAATGTGTGAGTGTAACAACGCCAGATGCATAAGAGTTGGCGAACCCTGCCCACCAGACTTCGTGCTGCCTGGCTCTCGAACACTGCAGCCCTGTATAGGACAAGCTGGTATAGAAAATGGATGGATGGATAGATTTCAGCTCACTCAGTTCACTTTCAGCTGCCTGCTCTCACACCGCTTGTTAGATAGACTTGTTGACCTAACACTTACAATTCCATGGATATAAGAAACTAATTTCACCTGAAGTCGCAGTTCTTAATCATGCAGTCCTGAATAGCCCCGACGTTAGGGCATCAATGTGATTAATTAGTAATTTATATTGTTTGTGTGAACTGTAAATTGAAGTTTACAGCGTTATTTTCAATGCAAGCTTATCTTAAACGCTATTATTATAGGATCTGAATGTTACAACAGTTAAAAGAAGCTTTGTTAGAAGAATAGGATGGTGAGTCACGCTGCCCTCACCAGGGTAAGCAACTGGAAAATGGATGGATGGAAATCCAACGCACCTTGACAGGCCTTCTTTGTGATAATAATGCCACCGTGCGGTTCAGTTTCGCAATTACAAGCAGGAGACCCATTGCGAGTAATTAACGGATTTTTATGTATAGTTCTTCTATAGTTTTATAATCTATATAAAGACAGCCAGTTGAATGCCCTGTTTTCTTCATTAATAATTCAAATGAAGACGCTGTCATGATCCTGCGCAGGGCGTACTTGAAATTCTGGGGGCCCTAACAAAATGTCACCTTGCCTACCCCGCCCAATTCATGGGCTTAACGTATTCAAGGGCTCCGGTCAAGTGCTGGATCCCCTGAATCTGCCAGGATATCCGTGCCCCTCGGATGCCCCTAATCCTACGTAGTCTTGTTCATTGACAAATGCGGGTTATAAGGAACGAATTGGTGAGTTTTCCTCAGAAGGGAAAACACTGAATATTTTTTGCGGGTCGGAGAGGACATTATGACATCCGTTTACGCCGATTATATATAGCACACGCTTTGCTTTCCGAATGTCAGCTTTAATGGGCAGCTATGGACAATTAGCTGAACCCACATACTGACAACACTTGACTCAATCTGACAAGTGCTGAACACAAAAAGCATCCAGTTACAACGTCGCCCGAACAGAGTTCTCTTCCCCCTACTCCATGGCCTATTTTTGGCATTCGTTGCAGCTGATTGCAAAGATTTTTGGCCCTCCCCGATTTTTTTTTTTTTTTGGCAGACGTTTGTCTTTGTTGAAAGGACTATTTGAAAAGGGTGGTGTTGTCAAGAGAGATACTTCTCTCCGTTTGCTCGCTGAAGTCTGTGTTACCTCTATTAAAAAGTGTTGCCAGAAGGGAAACATAGAAGGAACGAACACGCAACGGAAACATCAAAGCCCATTCCACCCCCCTGGAAGCCGCGACACTGGAGTGCGTTGTCCGAGCTCATCCTGTTTTTAAGAGACAGCTAAACCCAATCCGGGATCTCTCTACCATTCAGTATCAATCAGCTCTTCAGAAACTAATGCAAGCTTCTCTAAGCAAGAGGAGAAGGCATAGGAACTACAGTTTCCCGCAGTAGTAGCACCGTTTTGTCTCACGAGTAAATCTGTCCAAGAAGTGCTCAACGAGAAAGACAAGAATCTGCGCATTTCAGACGATTTCTGAAGACTATGGAGACTAATCCAATCCCCGTGGTGACTGTCCAGACTACCCCCTACGATGACCAGAAACCGGGCCCAAGCGGCTTCAGGAAGAAAACAGCGGTTTTCGAAACGAAGAGAAATTATTTGCAAAACTACATCCAGAGCGTGCTGTCCTCCATCGACCTGCGGGACCGCCAGGGCTGTACAATGGTGGTAGGGAGCGACGGCAGGTACTTCAGTCGCACTGCCACCGAAGTTATTGTACAGATGGCCGCTGCCAATGGGGTAAGGGTTAAAAACTAACCAGACCTCCATTATTAAAACTTACAACTTAACTTATGAGCAGGTCTCAGGTACAAAGTCATGCATGAACCTGAGGTTTATTATCATTATAGAAAACCACCCATGACAAATTAAGATGACATTTCTGACGATTATTGTAAGCTACCTATTTTCTAACAGTTATCGCTTTTAGACCAACTAGTAAGCCTCATATTGGAGACTTCTTAATTTAAGAGTTGTAGGTTCGCATCCCGCGAGATACATTGTGTTTGTTCCCTTACGGCAAGGTATTTAATGAGGATTCGGCTAATGTAGTATTACATGCACCTGTAAGTCATTACGAAACGTGTATAATCGTCATTTAAAATAACATGCAGTAAACACATTTTAGTGTAATTAAATTAATCAGAAATGCGTTTTGTTAATTGCCGTTATTTTTGTTGACGGAATGAGGGGAAATTTCACAGAGTCAGAAGACTGACGTGAATGTAACAAGACAGGCTAAAATAAATAAGAACATACTTTGGACGAAAGTCTTTAAAAGCTGGCTTAACACCTGCCCTCAGAATGCGATCGGTACTTAATTTACCAACGTAATACCAATGCAAATATTATTTAAAATAATATAGCAATTAATATTTGAAATAGTGTATTGGTTGTGGTTGTTATTGTGGAGTTTTCGGATGCTTATCTGCGTTGGTATCCTTCCCTCTGCCCTCTATTCTGTGTGCAGCTGTACTCCCCCTTAGCTAACCAACCCTAGCTGAGGGATTCCCCGCCAAATGGACTCCTGCCAGAAAAATTCATAAATATTTCCGCTGAACTTAACACGCACGCTCATTTATTGGAGGTCTCTACTGTGTTTTTGTTCCCAGATAGCCGAATAATGGTTAAAACAATAGCAGCAAACATATCCAAAAGCAACAGCCTACAGTAATATTACACTCATGTAAAGGAAAAGCAATTTAAAAAGCCGGAATGAAATTATGGTTCGGTTATACAAACCGTTGGGTGTAGCATGTTGCAAATACAATATCCCTCTGGGGATGAATACATTATCACTATTGTGTTATTTTCTATAGTTAAATAGGCCGTAAACGTTAATTTAAAAAGTAGACTCTCGATAAATGTTAACTTACAGTATTTCGAAAGAATTGCTATCTCGGCACGTAGTTCTACATCTCACGACTAAACGGCAAACTACGGTAAAAGACAATAACGTGTTTATTTGCACAATAAGTTGGTTTCCATAAAGTCCACTACAGGGTGCGGAAAAAGAAGTTATAGATTATTTGATTAATGCTGCTTACTAATCATGGATTTGTTTTAACAAGCAGTGTTGCAGTGTACATGGAACGGTTTTGAAGGCAGTAAAATACTCTCTTCAGTGTCAACACTAAGAGCATCTTAAAAGGCACCTTATATGGCTTTGCCTCACTGTGCGACTGCACAACACAACGCTGCCTGCTTCTGCAGTGACTTACTTAAGGTGTGAAGCGGGGTTCTGTAGCTTCTCTACCGCTGATGTTTAGCTAACTAGCTTGCCTTCTGTGAAATAACTGAGTCCAAGACAAAAAGCGTGTGTGTGTGCGCGCGCGCGCGTGGATTAGGTTTATATTACAGTGTGGGGGACCAAATGTCCCCCACAATGTAATTAAACCTGTTTATTTTTTGACATTGTGTTTCAGGTCCTCACAAAGATCTGTGAATGCAATCAAAAGAGTAAAAATGCCAAAAGCCTCGTATTTTGTTTGGTTACTTATGGTTAGGACTGGGTAGGGGTTAAGATCGTCATGTTGGGATTTGAGTTTCCCCCAAAGAAATAAATGGAGAGTCCCCACCAAGATATACTTACAAACCTGTGTGCGTGCTTGTGTGTTCGTGCGCGTGTGTGCATGCGCGCATGTGTGTCAGTGTGTGTGCGTGCGCGAGCGGGTATACCTTGCCTTATGGGGTCACAGTTTCTTGGTCCCCATAAGAGAAAACTCAATTTAATAAAAATCTGTGACTGCAATGAAATAACTAAAAATGCAAAAACTCCTGTATTTTGCTTGGTTACTTATGGTTATGGTTAGGGGTTAAGGGGTTAGCATTAGCATTTTTCCCATAGAAATGAATAAGTGCTCCCCATAAAAATATGTTTACCCGACATGTGCGTCGTTGTGTGTGTGTGTGTGTTTTGCAGCTGTTTCCTCAAGAGGGCATTGTGTCTACAACCCTCAGGCTTGCTAGGCTGTCATCAAGCTTAGCACAAAACTCCCATTTCTTCAGCATTACAATTTTATCATACTTTATGATAATCTTTCGATATTCTTTTCAGATGTGTGTCATACCATTGTGCATGTTCATTGAAACAATTGTGTCATAGTGGTGGAATATTAGTTTCCGATTTGCTTTCTGCTTGTGTAGTCTGGTTTTGGGGTATGTCATGTGAAATCAACCACTCCCTATCACATAAATGTCCAGATTTAATACAAATTAAAATAGCTCAATAAGAAAAATGTACTTTGCCGAATAGCATGATAAGCCATGGACAGTAAGTTGTTGTCAGTGACCTTTCATAAATCAAGGGAAAGGGACTGCTCCTCCTTCACCACGGCACAGAGGCAGTGCAGCTGGGCCCAACCAGGGCTAGACGTTGGCTCGTGTGGTCTAGCCCACCGCCCAGACCGTCCACCCCACCTTATTGCTGCTTCCCACTATATTGGTGAATTATGTCACTCGCTCACTTCTGAGACTTCAGAATCCCCCTTGAGTGAAGCCGATCATGGATAGTTTGCACGTGAGCTGTCCGAGAACACGGCTAGTAGATAAACACCCCTTTGCAGACTGAATTATATATAAAACTACCAAAAACTGTGCGGCAGAAAAATGAGACGAGATGAGAAATGTAAGGCCTAGGCTTCTTCTGAAACAACAGCTAATAAATTTATGGATTCATAGTATTCATTACATAATCATACATAATGCACCTGCTTTGCTCAGGCCTGTGAGAATGCACAGGTGTCTTTGCAAATTCAAAACACTCACTTCTTCCTGCAGATCGGGCGGCTGGTCATCGGACACAATGGAATTCTGTCCACCCCAGCCGTGTCGTGCATCATCAGGAAGATCAAAGCTATCGGAGGGATCATTCTCACCGCCAGTCATAACCCAGGCGGTCCTGGGGGAGATTTTGGCATCAAGTTCAACGTAGCCAATGGCGGTGAGAACTGCTTTTAAACCCATATTAGCATATTAAGATTTTTTTTTTTTTCACTTGGATGTTTTTTAGATCCTGAAGATTCCGAGAAGTGATGTATGTTTACGTAAAATATCACTTGCATGTTTGTATTTATAAGCTCTATTTTGATATTTAAAATTCACATGGACCACAGTAACTTATCTAGTATCTTAAAATTGCTTTAATAAAGTAGTTTTCAAGGTTCAAGGTTTCTTTATAGCTTCATACATGTACAAACTTCGTAACTTATCTCGTAAGTGCAGTTGCAATTTAGCGGGAATTTGTATATGCAGTTTAGAGGAATTTAAAGTAATTTATTGTCATATATTTGTTCTTTTTGTGCTGATTCCCCTTTGGACTGCACCCAGGACTGTATGTGGTTCACTGCTAGTCTGTTAGCCGGTCTTCAGTACTGTAACCAGCTTCTTCTCTGTTGTAGGTCCCTCTCCTGACACAGTCACAGAAAAAATCTGCCAGGTCAGCAGGACACTGGAGGAGTTTGCCATCTGCCCAGACCTGCGAATTGACCTGTCCAGGTTGGGCCGACAGGATTTTGACCTGGAGAACAAGTTTAAGCCTTTCAGAGGTACTGTGCTTATACAGACACTACAGACATACAATTCCTTGGTAAGACCCCACCTAGAATATTGTGTGCAGGTTTGGTCACCATACCTTAAAAAGGACATTGCTGTCTTGGAAAAGGTTCAACGTAGGGCTACAATAATGATTCCTGGTCTTAGAGGAATGTCTTATGGGGAGAGGTTAGCTGAGCTGAATCTGTACAGCCTCGAGCAAAGGAGATTATGGGGGGACATGATCCAGGTATATAAGATTCTAACAGGTCTGGATGCTGTTCAGGCAAATGGCTACTTCAATATTAGTCTAAATACTAGAACTCGTGGCCATAGGTGGAAATTAGTGGGAGAACATTTTTAAATGAATTAGAGAAAACACTTCTTTACACAGCGTGTAGTTAGAGTATGGTATAGTCTTCCTGCTAGTGTAGTGCCAGTTAAAACCCTGGGTTCCTTTAAATCAGAGCTAGATAAGATTTTAACTATTAGTTAAGTTCTCCCCAAACGAGCTTGATGGGCCGAATGGCCTCCTCTTGTTTGTAAATTTCTTTTGCTCT
>JAODJW010000040.1:11723260-11746935 GCA_026777045.1 Hyperopisus bebe | reverse complement strand
GCGCAAATTTGGCAAAAGTAGTTTACTAGGTGAATAACAATATGGGCCTTTCATATACATGAATAGGCCCATAATAAAGTTATAAATTAAGTTTTTTTCGAATTTGAGAGCGAATTGCACGGAATCCGTAAGGCACACCGAGACAACATTTAATAATTACTGATTCTGATTGATCAGAGGCTTCACACCTGACTGACAGGTAAAGGAAGGCTGGAAAACCGAGGGCCGTCTGGCTGCAGATCTCCACTGTGGAGTCACTTCCTCTACAGACCTCCAATCTCAGGACATCTCCACTGTCAGTAAAGGAAATAATGAGGTGTGATCCCTCCCCCCCACCTTGAATAGCGGAGAGTAAGCAGTTCAAAATAAAATCCCTAGGAATTGATTTTCAAAATAAAATAGCTTTGTTTCATTCATTAGTCAACAATATAATTGGTGCAGTGGAGATCTACAGCCTGATGCTCTTGGAAAACCCAGCAGTGCTCGGACCTTGAGGACTGTGATTTGAATAATAGGTTTTAAACGGTCACTGCAAGATGCATTATGGGAAATGAAATAACAGAATGCTGAGTGGTAATGGCAGAAAAAACATACGATATTTTTATTCAAAATCTTTTTGTTTATAGTTGAGTTGGGTAATGATATTTATCTAACATTTGACAGACATATTCATGACATTTGATTAATCTCATTTGGTTTTGTGTAATAAGTGAATAACTTAAGATTTAATTTTTTAATTTTTTTAAGTTTTTAAATATAACCATGACAGTGATGAGATTTTCAGTAAATTTGTTAAGATGAAAACATTTTAACCCCTCAAATGGTTATATTATAAACAAAATTATGTATATTTCCTCTTTAACATACTGAATACTTGTAATTTATATTAAATATGTCTCATCACTGGTTCATGACATCGACCTAAGAACTAACTTGTGATATTGAGCGCTCTAAATACCAATACATACCAGGAGACCTTTAACAGATATTTGGTAATATAGAAATATTTTTTATAAAACTTGATTTATGTACTGGTTCAAAAATCATTTTATATGTTCCAAATAACATGTACAACTTTAGGCCTTTTATCTGCCATCAAAAATATCTAAGCCTAAAAAATGCTTTTTACACTGTTATGAACTTCATGCGGGGCGTAAAAAGTATTTTTGAAGAAAAAAAAATCGTCAACATCTGTAACAGTGTCATTGAATATAAAAAGTACCTAATACCTAATACAGATATATTAGTCAGATTCATACTATTTCATACATTAATATAAGAAAAATTGGGCCTACAAGCATTTGTATTGTAACTTCAGTTTTCAAAGGCTTCTTCATTTTCCATTTTTCCAAAAAGCATCCCATGTTTTTTGGCTGCTGCGCCACGCAAAAAAAGGGGTCCTCATGAATCCCCCCTCTTCAGAAATTTAAGAGGAGAAGCGTTTGATTAGACCAAGGTCCATGGCCTTGGTCAAGCAAGTACGGGCTGCGTCGATCACTATCTGCTTCCTGGGGTTGTCTTCCTGCTTGCTGATAACAGTGAGGATCTCCAGCATCTCGCTCTCGATCAGCTTCTTGGCCAGTTCCTCATCAGCGCTCATCATGTTGTAGACAGTGACGATGCCTCGGTGCTGTATCTCTGGGATGTCATGGAGACACAGCCTCTGTAGAATCTCCATCCACTGGGTCGTCTATGAGGGCAACACAATAACAATTCATAAAGTATTAATATTATCATGTCACACGAAACAGAAATGGCCTAACTTGTGTCAGTGACTGTTATGAGCTGCTTGTTGAATATTTACATTACAATGATATATTTGAACTCACTGAACGCATAGTTGTCTTGATCATTATTGGATAAGGGGTTTGGAAACTGGATGGATGGATGGATGAATACGTGATAAAATAGTTTGGGGTATGACAGTCTTATGAAGCAGTTATACAAGTGGGAGAGAAAAGGTAGAGCGTGACAAGCTTGTCAGCTGTAGAGTGAGATGGTGTCAGCCAAACATAGGGGGTGCAGCTGGGCTCGTACCACGAGAGTCAGCTTAGTACAGATCTTCTTCTGCGCGGCCGTCAGCATGGCCAGAGCCCCGGCTGCTGCTATCTGAAGCTTCTCTTCATCCTCGCCACACAGCAACACCAAAAGCTTAAGCTTGTCATTTCCATCTTCCAAGTATTTATCCTGCACCTAGGATCCCCCCAAAAAAAGCAGGTGATAAGGACACAGCTTCACCCAGACGTGCAAAAAAACTTGAGTGTTTATATGTTTCTAAGTCTCATCGCTGAACTGAGAACTGAAGAAGCCTTTCGGATGAGAAGTGAAATGCTTAAGAAATTATGGAAAGAAGTCCAGTTGCCATCGATTCAAGCCCTTATGATTACCGTGTCCTGGATGGTCGAGAACCTACACAGACAAGTAAAGCTTGGTATTTTACACCATATCCAAATGCTGCATTTTTAAAACCCCACTTTGCTTATAAAACAAAAATAGAGAACTTTTGTCTTTTTGTAAGCACCAATGCAGTTTTCCTGCCTTGAACATCCCAAGCAACCTCTACTATGGTCTGAAAACAGATGTCTTTCCACAAGGTTTTAATTGGCAAAGTTTTAATTGGCTAGATTTTGATAATCTGTTTGGTTTCTTGTTTGGTTAATAAATTGTTTGGTTTGGTCAATCCCATGTCATCTTAATTTTACATCACGTAAAGATGTAAAAGGTTTAAACACAGTACAGAAAATTCTTGCAATGAGTTTTCAAATATATAGGCTCAGTGTGAACTAGATGCAAATTCTCCATGGGTTTTGAAGCTGAAGATGTATATAGATGTATTAAAAATCTAGCCAACTTCATCACTACTCACCTCTTTACACACAACTAGGTTGCACATGCACTCCGTAGCTGCCTGCCTGATCTGGTCATGCTCCTCAAACATGTAGTTCTCAATCTCCGGAAGGGCCTTTTCCTTTAGGATTTTCATTCTGTAATCCAAGGAGGAGGAGGTTAATAATTATACATTGTGGATGTACTATACATGGTGGATATGGATGGTTGAGTGAACCAATTCATTTTGCACTCAGAAGAAATGCATGCATTTTAAGTTTTTTCTCACTGAGTAACAGAACAAATCATAAAGGCCTGGTTCGTGTTATTTAGAGTTGTGCCATGTTACATGTTATTTAAAAAACATACTTGAGAATATGTGGTGTTACTTTAAAACTGAGTATATTAATCTCTTGTAACATGTGAACCCACATGTGAACCCAAATATACGATATTTTTGATGGCAGATAAAAGACCTAAAGTTGTATTTACAGTCACAGGAAGTACTAAGGAAGGTCATAGGATGTACTAAGGGAGGTCACAGGAACTACTAACTACTAAGGAAGACCACAGAAAGTACTAAGAACAGTCACAGGAAGTACTAAGAAAAGCCACAGGAAGTACTAAGGAAAGTCACCGGAATAACACTAACCTCAGCTTGTCGTTAAGTGCTGCCAGGTTAGTGAGGCTCATGAGAGCTTCATAGTTCTGCAGGCCATCTTTGTCGGAGTTGAGAAGGCTCACCAGGGGTCTTACCACCTCATATATCTATCATACATTGAAGGGAAGAATTCAAAGGGAGATAAAGTCATTCAGCTTTCTGGGAACATGCACATGCGGTGCATTAAAGAAGTATTTTCACATTTCCTTTGTGAAATGTGGCACAGCCTCATTATGAACATTTTTACTATCTGCAACCAATTTCCATGTATATTCGCAGCATTGACTCAGCTAAGAGTAAAATATCCAGAACATGTTATCCCTCAGGGAAGGAATAGGCACAACTATATGGTAAGATGCAAACTTACCCTCTCGCCAGGAAATGCAATCTCGGGGTTTGAAATGGCAGCGATCTTAGCCAGAGCGTGAGCAGCTCTGGTTTTGCCTACTTCTGTTCCTTCCAGGGCCAGTGGAATCAGTGCCTGCAGAGATTATGTTAAAAGCTTTTCAGCATGTTCACAGCGTAATACCACACAAAGCACAGGTTATTGTGGAGTGATAGATAATGTAAAAAATGCATAAAATGAACAGAATGTTTTTAAATGTTGGCATAAACATAAAGATGATTCTGTATTTGAAAAGAATTTTGGTGACAAAAGCATATTCTACACTTTTAAACCTTAGCAAGTATGTGACTGTATTGTGCCCAAAGTCTTTTTTACGTCTCTGTGACAGTCATGTCAGTCACAGTTTTGGTTCTGGGGAGCTGGTATATCCACATTTTAGATTCACCGTGTTTTTCCTAATCTCTAGGTAAAATATAGAATATCCTAAAATATCAAGAAAATATAATTTGAAGATCCCTGACATTTTACCATATATATAAAATAATTTCTATACTCCATCCTGCGACAAATGTATTGGTAAAAAATATTATATATCTATATATTAATATCCATCCATCTACATTACTACAAGCCAAGAAAGTAGCTTATAATAATACAATATAGACAGGAATTTAAATGCTTTTTAACTCAACACTAAAAGGAAACATTTAGCATATATTATTGTTTATTCAGAATATGATTGTAATATGAGTAACAACTAGTCACCATATTCTGATTAATTATTTCTGGTGTGCTACAGTCTTTGGCTCCAGCCATTTCTTCTATGCTGCTTTGAGCATTAGACAGCAACATTTTCCTGAGCTCTCACCTTTCCACCACCCTGTGCGACAATGGTGCCGCGGTCTTTAGTGTCCTCTGCCAGAGATAGGAACACTCTGCACAAGAACGTAACAAACTGAAGTGAGTGCTCACACACTGTAGACATGCTGGTTGGCCATGTGATTATCTGTACCAAAGCCAAAGCTGGACGAGTGGGTTATGAACTGTACATACTGACGTCATCAACATGCCTTCACATTTTAATATGTCTGGTTGGTTTCATAATACATTCCGTAGTCTGCGTTACTCCTTTTGAAAGTAGTGACACTAAGGGTGCTATATTAATACTGACCTTGCAAGCATCTCCTTCGTCTGGTCAGTTAGGATGGTGCTGTCCGCTTTGACCATGCAGGTCAGAGCAGAGATGACTCCTGCCTTCAACAACCGCTTCACCCGCTTCACAACAAAGTCCTTCTTGTCCTGAAGGTGGGAAGTTTCTTTGTGATTGCTAGCTGTGGGTGCTGCTGTCATTTTTCGCCAATACTCCCATAGCCCAAGGAAATGGGGCAGAGCAACCCAATAACCCAGTCACAGAGAACCACCAATGTGAATATGGTCATATTTGGGCTTATTTGGACAATGAACAAGGGATGAATTAACGAGGGGGAGTGACCCCAGTCCTTGACAGTTTGAGTTGTCCGGGTGACTTTCGAGACTCCTTGAGAGAACATCTCAAAATGGAATCAGGAGATACTGTGTTGAGGGATGCTGCAGGAGATACGTTACCTTAGGGTGCTGCTCAGGAACGTGCTGCTTAGAGAACTTGGCCAGCTGGACGAGCTCGGGAATGATCTCCTTTTTGTCATAGCTGTTGGTGCAGTTGACTAGTGTGCAGGCTACGGCATATAGGATGGTCTTGTCTGTAGACTGGGTACAGAAGAAGAGGAACAGTTCCTAATGACCCTGGGTTGTCTGGTAAGTTTCTTATACAAGTATGACTAGTAATACCTGAGTACGGTATAATTGAAACATGTAAAATATCATGTGCTTTTACATTGTTGTGCATAATATATCCTAAAGTTAATTCATTTGATTACAAAAACAGCAACATGTCAAATTGGTTTGCTCGCATAATTGTGCAGGAATCTTCTAAGACACCTTAGACAGCTCAAACATAGCCCTCAACGCTGGTTCATCTTCAACAAAGTCATCCTTCACATCGGCGTCGTTCGTCAGATACGCCAGACCTTCTATCGCCCACTTTCTGGTACGGACATCAATGCTGGAGTTACACAGCCATCTGTAACATAGAAAATAAAGGAGCACTGTCTCAACATGACCAATGTCAGCACATCAGACAAGATGTAGATGTTATGTGATATACAGGTCAGACACATTTGTTGAAATATACCATCAACTTGAATCAATGTATAGTTGTGAAGAGTAATCTAAAATCCCCAAGGATTCATCAGTGGTTGCCTGACTGTAGGTGACCAAGGAAATTCACTGATGACAGCATGTTTTCCTCTGTCTAAATCAGGAGGCTTGGAACCTTATTTTTGCAACAACACTGTATGAGCAGTTTCACCGAGTTGACTCACTTCCTGCATTGTTTGGCCAGTTTCTCCGTGGAACCTTCTGCAAACTGCCTCATACTGTAATCATCACCACCAGCTGACCCCAGCTTGCATAGACCCTGAAAGGACAAAGACAAACAGAACAATATGGGAAAACTCAACCCACCTGTTCAGATTAACGGAAAAATATATAGACGAAGTGGCCAGGGAGAGGGAAGTCTGGGTTTTCCTGCTTAGACTGCTGCCCCCGCGACCCGACCAGGAAAAGCGGTAGGGGATGGATGGATGGATAATACTGTTTTGTAACTCTGTTCCTCCGCATCACTGATGTATGGTCAGTACCACATAATATGTATGGTCAGTACAACTGATGTCCCTCTATTGGTGCTTTTTGGGTAGGACAATATTTTTAGGCTGTATTATTGTTGTGGTCTCCATATTGTAAATATCTAAGCCTGTTTAAGAAGGGCTTCATTCGGGCATTGGTTTGCTGTTAGCAAACAATGACTTTAGATTAATGTAAATCCAAAATGATGAAAAAGATTGTTTTGGCCTTATTTAGCTGTGAGGTTCCGTTGCAACGTACATTATATCCCGTAGCTGCAAGCTTCAATCTCTCAGGGCCTTACTCACCACCAGGGACCGGATTTTGATCTTCTCGTTCTTGGTCTTCTTGTAGATGTCCTTAAGTAGGGAGACACCATTGCTGATGATGAAGGAGGCACGACTCATCTTGCTGGAGGCGTGGATGAGGGCCTCTACGGCAACCAGCTGGTCCACTTCCCTTTCTGAGCCGCACAGCGCCACCATCATCTCCATGACACCCTGCCGCCCCACTAGGACGTTGCCCACATCGAAGGGGCCTTGCAGCAATCCCGACAGGGCGTTGATGGCATGGATGATCTTGTCCATGTCTTTGGGGTCAAATTTCCCTCTAAAAACAGACAGGGTGCACACAAGAGAAAGATTACATATGTAAATGCACGATTAAATATGTAAATGTTCAATTCATCTTAGGAAGGACCTGACAGTATTTTGAAAAAAATGTCATTTTGGCAAGGAAAACAAAATTATTCATATGATATTTTTAATACTGCCATCGCATTCAGGATGTACTGCTGCCTTGTGACCTTTGCACCCTTGTAAAGGCCCCAGACCCCCCCCAACATGACCCTACACTATACAGATGGTCGGAGGGATGAGAAAATGGTAGTTTTAGTGGGTTTTGTGACATAAGAGGATATAGAGCTGAGAGTGAGGCTCTTACTTAATGTACTCGTCACACAGATCCCGGAAGTTGTCCCTCTCTGGGTCGCAACGCAGGTCCTCATACAGCTTGTTGAGGAGAACGCTGGCGATGAGCTGGGTGTTATCGGTCAGAGGCAGCTGATCTGGTAGTTCGGGTACCTGACCACACACTTTCAGGATCTTTTTTAAACCTGGAGAGCAGACATGTAGGTGAGAGGTCAGCATGACCCGCTGCATGCCAATCAGACTCAGCTAATCAAAGATAAATATGCAGTTTGCTCACCGTGGTCAATAGTGAACAGGGTCTTCGAGTGTTCTGGATCTTTCTTGCCCTTCCGTGGCACATTCTTGCTCAGAAGGTTAAGGGCCTGATCTCGACCATGTCCTGAGACGTTCTTATTCACTATCATCTCTAGGAGCGCCAGTAGGATGTTCTTCAGGTCCTTGGTTGTGTCTGTGGCAAAACAGAAGGTATTTTTGGCATCTTTGAATGAAACGGCTTCACACAGTTATATATGTAAATATTTCAAATTATATTTATTTAATGGCAATTCTGCATACAGTGGTAAATGTTTACCCACTGCAGGTTAATCTATAGCCTCCATTTATTCATCTTGGTCAATATTCAACAGAAAAGCTGAGGGTTTGCCTACCCAGGACAACGGCCTCCTCTTTCCCATAAGCCCTGTTGTCCGCTCCAGTAAGTGAGTCATACACACACTGGAACAAGTTACAAGTCGCCAGAGCGATCTCCTCATTGTTGATTCCCATAATGCTGCATAATTTCTGAATGCCAACCATATGGATAATCGCTGTTGCCTGTGTGCGTAAAAAGTACAATTCAGCAGCTTATACTTAAACGTAGGATCTTTTGTTTTTCAAGGTAAAGCTTAAGAAATCAAACTTAAATATAAGCCAGCGAGGACAAGACATATTCTTACCCAAAAATATCTACAAAATTAATTCATGCAATCTAACAACCACAATATATACATATTAGCCTTTACCACTGTTTCCCAACCCGGTCCTTGGGGACCCCCAGACAGTCCACATTTTTGCTCCCTCCCAACCTAACCATGTTTTTGCTCCCTCCTGGCTGCCGGTAGGGGAAGGGGGTCCCTGAGGACTAATTTGGGAAACACTGGCCTATAACAGCACACTCTTTATCTGCATGTCAAGGCCTAATTCTAGCCCTTTTTTCCTCCTAGTCAGTTACATTAGGCCCATCCAGGCCCATCCACAACATCCCTATTCCTTCCCTTCTTCCCTCTATCCCATGACTGTGTTTGCTGTCTCGCCCAGAGTGGGTCTTGCATGGCCCTTCCAAGGCTTACGCTGATATCTAAGCCAGCAGGAGAAATGCTTGTGGTTGTGTCATATTTCAATCATGTGATATGAACTTGCCATTTTTATAGACCTGGATGACGTTGCCACACACATCTCCACTCTGCTCACTCACCCTGGCCTTGTGTCCCGTACACATTCCTGACAGGGTCCGGACCGCAGCCAGAATCATCTCAGGTTTTCCGGTTTCGATCAGCTTCATGAGCAGCGGGATACCGTTGTTCTGGAAGATTCTCTCTGCCCCTGCATCTTCCCTTGCCAGCACTATCAGGTTGTTTGCAGCCTATAAAGGTAATTAATCGCACAATGTCACGTTTTTTTTACCCTGTAAGGGTGAAAGTTCATGATGGTATGGTGGCATTAAATATTAAAAAAAAAAATTCTTTCCAACCTTTTCTATCTTGTCTTTTTCCATTTCTTCATCAAGCAGAATGTCAAACATGTTTTGCACTCGGGAATCTGTAGAAAACGTCGTCTTCAGCTGTTAAAGAAGAATCATTACCGATCATTAAATTATATTATACCAATTATTTTTACTCTAATTTCTCCATTTTGTTTGATAAATGTTACCTTGAAGTAAACAGCGGCTTTATAAAATCTTTTATGAAGAATGTTCCAGAAAGGAGAGCTAACCTTTAGCTGGATCTCTGCTCCTAGTCTTCGTAGGGTGTCCAGGAAGGTCTTATTCTTGGGCTCTAGGGTGGCACACCTCTGGACGTCCTTGAAGGCCATGTCAAGCTTGCCAAGCTTCTCGTAAGCCTGGCATCTCCTGAAAAGCGCTTTGATGTCCTTCGCATCCACATCAATTGCTGCTCGAGGAAAATTATTGAGAAGTGTCAGAATGACATTCCATATATAGAAGCTATATGTGCCCCATAAAACACTGTAATTTTCTATGTAACTTTACACCACAATGATTCATATAATTAACATTCATGGTCATTTTCACCATATCCAACAGAAGGTCTTATATCTGATCACCCAAATGAAGCATCGCTCTCATGTACAAAATTAAAGCCTGACTGTTAAATGTGCACTTAATTGGGGTTACATTATTTGACCAATAATGCTTTGTTTTGGCATATTTTTTATTTTAAAACCCACAGATTTCATTCTAATGGTCACTGGATTTACTTTCTGTGGTTAAACATACCTCTAGAAGCATCTGAGGCGGCCTGAGTGTAGTTTTCCTGTGGTGGAAAACAAATGAACAGGCATCAAACCAAAAGAAGAGAGCTGCACGAAAACTGTGGCCCTGAAAATTTCTGCTGAAGCCCCCGTCCACTTTCTCAAACGAAGGTTATCATTATCTACAAACTCATGCCCACCCCCAGTTTCTGGGCCCCTGAAAGTCTCCCCCCCTCCCAATGGATGCACCAGGGTAGGACTTCCCTTAATGAATAAGCACAGTGATCATTCAATAGCAAATTAGCCAGCAGAATGTCAAATGAGAGATTAAATGTGACATGTAACATCCAGCTGAGACTTGCACATAATTTAAAACTAAATTAAAAATTCACCCGGGATGTTTACTTAATTAAATTTAAAGTTAATTGCTTCAATTTATAATATGCACTATTAAAAAAATGACACTTCCCATACACCCAGGAATACTGCACCCCCCGATACATACAGTCAACAATACAATATGAAAACTTTAAATTAATCTAAGACTACAATTTATAAGGATCACTGAAATAATATAGATTTGAAACTAATGCCAATATCACATAAGGCTCAGAGCAATGCGAAGTTCAAAGCAGTGGAAAAAAGCAAAACTGGTTGCCTTTTTAAAAATAAATAAGCAATTTATGTTGCTTGTTACCTTTTTCAGGTAGCAGGCTGATCTGTTCCGGTGAATCACTGCCAGCAGCTTCTTGTCTTTGCAGCTCTTGATGGCCTTGGTGTAGCACTCGATCGCCTTGTCAATCTCATTTGCCTGGAAGTGTTTGTTTCCTTCATCTTTAAGTTGCACTGGGTCCTCCATCTGCAACAGGAATGGGAGGTTATTGGCTCAAAGCTATCACATGTTCCTCTTGGTGTACATTAATTGGATGGTGGACGCACACTTATGATTAGGTACAAGGTATAAAATAATCAGTACATGTTAAAATAGTTGCCTACTGTCATTGAATGTTAGACCAAAAATGTATGTAAATAAAACATAATTGTACCCAAGTGTAATACTACCCTAGAACAAAGACAGGTATATTTTTAATCCATTATTCATTTTTTTTTTAGTTTCCATTGTAAGGATCATTTTAGCATTTTAACCGCGTCGAGATTTCACTTCAGTTCATTTAACGCAAGTCAGCATTAGCCCAAACAGCTGTTATGTAAAATCAATACATCGTAATGAGAAAAAAAAATATTCACTGCATTGCAAAAAAGTCCCAGACTTACGTTTCTGCTCTGCGGCATGCGCTTCACCCCAAATCCCTCCACCAAATGGCTCAGCACATGGTCTATCAAACCTTAAAGGCCCTTGTCTTTGGCCTTATTTGGGCATTGCTTTGTGGCACCGTGGCCTCTCGCCACTGACAAGGACTGACATGTGGATAGCACTGGTGTCCCCTCATTCACCAGGTTAACACACAAACACAGCATCCTACCCCAGACTGCACCACCTTCATGTGAAACACATGTAAAGCATTGCTGCGGCAGTACCTTGCTCGTGTAAGCGTCCGTCCTCTTCCACCTCTAGTCCGTATAGTGATTTTCAAGTTCTCTTCTCAGTAACTGTTACGGTACTGAACTTGTCTCACTGTGACTAGCTACCATACTCCATATATATCTCAATGAGTTGGATAAGAGCCAGAATGCTGGCAGGAGTCACTACAAGCTCCCAGAGGGTGGGAGGGATTCAGACCCCCAGGGTCATTGGTCATAAAAAAAGGACCACAAATTTTAAAAACACAAGTCAATCAGCTATAATTAATATCACCAGACACCAGACTTTGTATATAAAATGGACGACACTCACATTACTTAGTTTTGGTATCTCCATGACTGCATTAAAAAACTGGTCACCCCTTTGAATATTGGTTTGACCCTGGACAAGGCTAATTATGGAATTGGCATGACAGCTGACAGTTTCACTACAAAGTGTCTGACCTCCCAAGTGTCTTGGGGGAGGAGAGTAGCTGACAGCTGTATGACCAGCCCAAGACGAGCAGGTTCTAGAAAGGCGAGTGAGAATCTTCTCGTGTGTGTACGTTAGGGGGTGGGGCAAAGCCATGCCACCAGCAGCTTGTCCCTACAATGATCCAGAACTTTCCAAAAGCAGTCACATCTCCGCATTCCTCGCTTTGTTGGAGCCATGGTGTGCATGAGTGACAGGAACAGAGGGTTGGGCTCATGTGCCACTGTAATTTGCATCTCAGGATCAGGTAGGTTGAACTGCAACATTATTGTTAAATTAGTGTCCTGCTGATTTTGCTCAAACACAACAACAGCAACTCAATCAGAATTTAAACAATATCAAACAACAAACAACAAAGAATGCATCTCAAATAAAACAAAGTCTTTAAAAGGCAAATTGAATCAATTTATTTAAGTATCTAGTTTTTAGTTTATATCTCATAAGCTGCGTTAAACATTAAACATGCGATTCCTGTTACAAGTGTTTCATATTTTCTGCAATGTCCTGATATAGAATAAGTGGAGTTTTTCTTTGAATCAGCCAACATTTAACTACAATGTTACTGTAATACAATGTATCACGTTCATAGTTATAGCTATGCAGTAGGGTATGCTTATGTCAGTTTTAATGTTGCTTTAATTATTCCAAAACAACCAGACCAGCAGTAGAAAAAAAAAATCCAGAGAAGGAAGATGGGGGAGGGGTGTGGAGCCTATTTCTGGAAGTTGGTGAAGATGGGGCCCCTGAATAACCTGAGATAACATAACTGGCAGCACATTAGGAGCTGCAACAGGAAATAAGGCAGAAAATATCTGTTTACTGACATGCAGAGCCTCACTTAGAAATCACAATGGGCGATTTGTTGAAACCTTCCTACTGCTCCTCATATCCTAAAGTTTCCCTAGAAAACACTACGTTTTAACACACACACAGACAGACAGACAGACAGACAGACACACACACACACACACACACACACACACACACTGAGATTAGGTATATACATATATCTTTATGGGGACTCTCCATTCATTTCTACAGGCATAACCCAATGCTAACTGTGACAACCTTAACCCCTACCCAGCCCTAACCTTAAACTTAAGAAACCAAACAAAATGTAAGACTTCTGGCATTTTCAGCTTTTTGACTGCAGTCACAGATTATTATGAAATGGAGTTTCCCCAGTGGGGACCGAAATAATATCCCCAGGTCAAAAGTACAGGTTTTTATCACCATGAAGGGGCATTTGGTCCCCACAATGTAATATATGCATGACTAGACACAAACACACACACTCAAGCGTGTATATATAGATTTTTTTAAAGCACCCTAGTGATCTTAACATTTTTTTGCCATCAGATGTGGCTGTTTATTTGTCTCTTTGTGCCATCAGTGTGTATCTTGTGTATCTGGAAAAAAAAGCAAATGAGAAACTAAATAAAGCAAAAACTTTGACAAAGCTAAAAAAGAGAAACACTTTGCAGCCATTGAGACAGCAGAGCTCCCACGCTGCTTTGGGAAGTGCTCTTAGTCAGTGAAATGTTTCTGCTCTCATTGACCTGGTGACCTGGATTACTGGAGGAGTTAATTATGATTAAGAAAGATGAGCATCCGGTTCATCCTTTTCAATTCAATTCAAATCAATTCAATTCAACTTATTTTTATATAGCACCTTCCACAACAAAGTTCTCCCAAAGCGCTTTACAGGGTTGTGTTGTGATACATACAACATAAGTAGAATGAGATACAGAACGGGATAGAAGGAAGGAAAGAAACTGAATGAAGAAAGAAGAAAGCCAGAAGACAACGGAGGAGAGGAACCAAAAACTCCTAAGTAGGGAGAAAAAAGACCTCTGGGGGTCCAAGGTGAACTGGCCGCCAAACCCCCCCCCAGGCATAATAACATCACTGAAAACAGAAAAAAGTGGACATGCTTGCTAAAAGCGAGATATATGCTGTGATTGTAAGAATGAAGATAAAGTCCATCAATGTGTCTGTTACCCATGTTGGCCTCTGAGGGGTGCCCAAGGTCTTCTCACCACGTTCAGCTGTGACGGGTGGCACTGAAAGCTGCACCCACGATGATACAGTTCATATGACCCATTTGCGATGTCACACCTCCATGGCATGTGAAAGCAAACGGTCCAAGAAAATTATTGTTATCAGAAAACTGTGCATCAGGTCTGTCTCTGAATTATGAAGCTCCCTTTGATTTTCAGTGAAAATGAAACTCCTTCATTCCTGTGCTGGTTCCACAAGACATTTAGCTTAGGTGAACTGGTGTCTTTGAATTTTGGTGTGTGTGTGTGTGTGTGAGAGAGAGAGAGAGAGAGAGAGAGAGTTTATAAAAATCTGTGACTGCAATCAAATAACTAAAAATGTCAAAAGTCTTATGGTTAAGGTTAGGGCTGGGTAGGAGTTAAGGTTGTCATTACCACGCCTAGCCACTTCCTACTCCACCTTCCCTTAATATTAGACACATCTGTAAATCAACAACTCTATCTTTGCTTCATTTACTTCTACCTACTTTTTGACCCTTTGCCTGTCTGTGGACTACAACTCTAGAATTGATCTTGGAGCTCCTGCTTATCCAGTCATTACACAGAGTTTTGGTGAGTCCAAAATATTGGGGGGAGGAACATATTTTAAAACCACCTTCACTTATTCTTCCATTATAAAAAAATCGTACATATTTACACAGTTTAATAACTGCTGAACAAATGCAGAAATGCCTGTTATGAACTCGGGGCATGGTGCGGGTGGAATGAAGTTTCGATCCACTATCAGCTCCAAGATAGCTGGGTTTATTAAGAACAGAACTAACCAAGCACACTGAGAACAAATATATAAATAAACAACAACAAAGGCTACGAGAGGTGAGAATTAAGTGGAAACACACTGTGAACTAAACCATAAATAAACCCTACACAGGGAAACAGGTGAAAGAAAAACTTGAACTAGGTGTGTTTGTTTTACTGGGTGCTGTGGACATCAAACAAAATAGCCAACATGTCACAGATGTAGCCTGTAAGGAAGATGTTTCAGCAGCCTCTGTTTACAGGGTTGACATGCTCAGTTTATATAGATGGTACAGGAGCTTGAAGGCCTAAAGGTTAATGGAGGGCATTGTGGCTCAGTGGCGGGGGGAGCCTGTGTTCTCCATCCATCCTTGTGTGCAGAGGGACCCTAGTTTTCCCTCCCAGCCCAAAACCATCCAGTTAAATGAAGCAACACCTATTTGTGTGGGCATGTATGAATTACATTGTGGGGAACAACTGTGACAGAAACACATTTCTTCATTTCATTTATTTTGACTGAAACTGAATGAGTAAAAATAGACTAAAATAGTCACATGTATTGTATTTTATTCGGTTACTTATGACTAAGGTTGCCATACTTGGTACTATGGTTATGCCCATATAAATGAATGGAGAGTCCCCACAAAGATATAGGTAACTTGTGTATGTGTGTGTGTGTGTGTGTGTCTGTACCCTGCACTAGACTCTGCGTGGAAAAGGATTAATGTAATGCTTAATGTAATGATTAATGTAAGGATGTAATGCTTTGGATTGCATAATATCATTATGGTTTTCTTTATCTTTCTTTATCTTTGTGAACTTTAACCCTCTTCAATCTGTCTATTATCAACGGCATGAAATACTACTAGTAGCAGGATCAGTAATATTAAGGAAGAGATATTGTTTACAGTGTGTGTAACATGGCTATATAAAATAATGGTTTACATTTGGAAATTTTATTATTTTCAGCATTTGTATGACAGTCACCTGTCTTGTGTTTATTTCATGAACATGAGTGAGGAATCAAGTTCTGACTAATTAGGACACTATAATCTGATTCGAACTATTCATGCTAAAAACCAACACAAAACCCACAGTTTTGTGTTTACCTAAGTCCTGCAGGAAATGAGTTGAGTGGCAGTTGCTTCATTGGAGATTCCTGGACACTTTTCTACACAATTATCAGAGACCGGACATGTTGCTAGGAAACTGCTGACTGTTTTGAGGAGCTCTGCCTTGAGCTTACCTAGGCTTATATAAAGGAACGCTGATAACAGCAAAGTGGTCAATTCTTTGGTATTCTCAAATAAAAAATGAAATTGTTGTTCCCTTTGTGGTTCTAATTAGAACCTCAATGCCTTTCATTTCAACGCGAATCCAACCTTAATCTCTGATATTAGAACCAAGCATGGACAGTACATTTGACTTGTTTTTATAGAATTTTAATTTCTTCTGAAAAACAGCGATATAATTTTAAAACATAATTCTTCTGTATTTAACGTATGTAATGGACCTCTGCAATTCCTTGGCATTTCTTCTTGGTTTTGCATTGATTCTAGAATAAAGCTTTAGGGAAGCTATATTCATACGAATATACACATAAAATCGTGAATGTCAGTTTCATTAAGGCGATATAAATAACCGGTTTTGTTATACTGTAAACATGGTGCCACTGATAACCATGAGGAAAAAATCAGATACAAGCGTTGCTGGAAAAGTATTTTTTACAAATGCAGATGTCTTTAAGTCACTACATCGATAATTATGAAGAGGTTTGTATTTTCCTTTTTGACTGTCTCACTGGGTTTTTGGAAGTAACTCACTTCAGCTGTGAGCGATCCTTCTTTTGCTAACAAGACCGAAAACATGCCACCTAAGGAACCTGCTTGGCGATCTTGCCACTAGATGGCGCACATTTCGACAAAATACATGTGCTGTGCATGAATCCATCAAAAAAATTTTATATATATATATATATATATATATACACACACACACACACACACACACACCTGAAGAAAAAAGCACTGAGTGTTCTGTTCGAGGGACCCATGCAAATTTTCAACCGTCTGGACCATTTATGCACCCAATACATCATGGAATGGATTATAGAGTGACATAAGACATAACTGATCGCTTGATATTAAACTAAACTGAATATATATGTCCGTTTTAGACACGTATCTCATAAAAGTCATATGGAAATTATATACACGCAGCTTAAAATGTATCTCACTCCCGAACCTATTAGTCCAAATATATTCAAAATATTAGTCTAAGATTTGAATGTTACACTACACTGCCTGGAGAGGCTACAGACTCTGCAATTACATATAAGTTAGCCAAACATGACAAAATAACGCGGTTGATTTTCATTTTCAGAACACAACTATCTGTGAACAATTGCCTTATATTTCCTAAGTACTGTGTGGGGAAAAAAATGATGGCATACTGATCGCTTCAGCTACAGTGAGCTATTAACGAAACAGGCATTTTCCGCTGAAGCAATATTGTCAACGACCTATAAACGTCCTTGCAGCATTTTACTTTTCGGTTTTCTGAAATAAAGGAATAACAACCGGGATGATCCTGGAGGTACGGCGTGCCTTGGTATTTAAATGCGTGGCGACGAGGAATCCGGCTGGGGAGCGCCGAGCTCAGCCTGGGGGGCGGGGACTGTCGTCTCCCCGCGAAGGACTGCCTGTTCCTGCATAGTGGCAGTGCGAGTCGGCGAACGACACCGCGGCGCCGTCTTCTCACATATGCTCGCTAAGCAGGAGGATTTCTGGAATAACACGGACCCCCGAGATCAGAAGACAACCACAAAAAACAGTCGCCGCTAAGAAACGCGTTTCTCTGACTCAGCAAGCAGGCGAACCGACTGGTAAGGTAAGGAATGATTAAATCGACTTCCAGAAGTTACGGCGATTCCACCTGTCTTTTCGTTCCCTCTAGCTGGCTACGTGAGCCAGGTGCCATAAAAAATAAACTTCCTTGACAACCAACCTTGCCTTCTAGCCTGGACAGCTCATTAATTTGCAAATGGTGAGCTGACTTCGGTGAAGGGGACCTTAGCCAGCTGTGACAGGGGTGCATCTCCCATTAAATTAAATAAACGTCACGGTTACAAGCAGCAAAGCGAACAATAACATCGTGTTCCTTCGTAGCTCCCCTGGATGTCGCGTTTTCCAGTCTGTAGTAAACAGCTGTTACATTGGGCTGCTGCATTAGCGGTTCCTCTGAAGTCGTCCCTCGGCACAGCATCCAGAAGTGGAAAGGGATCCAGTTGTGGAACGTGAAAGTGACGTAATAATGCAGGTTATTACGAAAAGGCGCGAGCGGGTTAGATAAAATAGCGGAAAGACAGCAAAAGACGCGCTTGTTGGATCGCTGAGTTTTTTTAATCCCTTTTGCTGATGTGCAGTTTTCTGGAACAACGGGTCCAGTTACTTAACAAAAACTTCAGGTCACCGAGTACACGTACCATGACTTAATATTGAAGACAAGTTAGTAGAAGTCAAAGTTGCTGGGATTGGGGAAGTTTGGGCGCTTTCTGGGGCAGAAGAAACCGTCTTGTGACGTTTTTCTTGGTGAAGAGGCCCTTTATAGTGGAAATGGTTGTTCCTTTCTGGCAATATAAGCTTCAAAGGAACCGGATTGTGCAAAGTAATGTAACCCTTTACGTAACATGTTACCAGTTTACCCTTTATTTTAAATCTGCACACAAGTACACTTCTCTTCACATACCCCACTCTGCACTCTATGAGACACACAGACCAGTGAAAGCAAGGTTGAGGGGTTGGGGGGCAGCACAGCATGCAGCAGCCCTGCAGCTGGTGGTTAAGAGCCCACAGGCATGTCACTATCCTGCCAAGTCTGGGGTTCAAATCAGCAGCCTTCAGATGACAGGCAGAGAGGCTTAGCCTACTGACGACACACCGACAGCACAAACTGTGTTGCAGATGCATTTTGTGAACTCTGACAGCAGGTCCAGATCCAGTTAACTGACTGTCAACAATTTAGTTTATTTTGCATTCTCTGCCTGTCCCTCCCACCCCCCAAGCACAGGGTGCGCTAACAATTTGAGTATCACAAGAGGGGTGATTGCCCGGGGGTTCCGTTCGACGGAGCAGCGCCATCCACGGGTATATGAGAATATGGTGGGAGGGTGCCCCATTTGACCCCTCCCCCCCCCTCCACCAGCAGACAGTCGCATCCAGAATCACCCTGCCACTGTTTCACATACATGCCGGACATCTCAGATCTCACAGTCTGAGGACCAGGCGTTGCTGATCGTGCAGCAGCGGGGTGGGGGCCGTTTCCCATTTCTGCCGCCAGACTATGCTGCAGTTTCAAACTAACCAGCGTGACCTGATGATGTCACACACAAAGTAGCTCACAGTTAGGTGGACATGTTCTTCGTAGTCATAGAAACCAAAGATTAAACCTGTTGCTCTATCTATCTATCTATCTATCTATCTATCTATCTATCTATCTATCTATCTATCTATCTATCTATTCATTCTTAAATGATATTTCTATTGCTGCACACAGACACAAATTAATTGATATGCTTCAGTGAATGGAGGGAAGCCATTTTTGTGCCGTGTTCGCGTGCTGCCTCTCGCGTCTTGACGTGATGCCTTTCTTACAGAAGTGCGTCCACCCAGTTTGTCCCTGACCCCGGTCCACAGCATCGCTGGTTCTCTGGCTGGTGACAAGAGCGCCGTTTGCCTTCTGCGGTCTGCAGGTTGTTTTTGTCCACCAGTTTTGATGGGTAAAACGCAGCAGAGGAAAGGCGTATTCAGCCGTGTTTGGCAGCGACACTGAGTGGAATGTTTTCTTCCTGATGTGTCCGTTCCTTCGATACCGGATTCGCATAGTATTGTAGGAGCCCCATTGCAGGCAGAGCGAGGATCGCTTTAGAGAGGCCTGGTCCGCTCTTTTAGGAATCTCCATGGCAACACAATGCATTCCACTCTGGACTCCCAGTCACCTCTGTCCAGATGGACCGGCTGTTATTGTGTTTGCCGCTGAACACTTAGCATTGGGCTCCGTTTAGCTGCATGTGTTGAATGATTCCCCCGTGGTCTGCTAAGGAGAATGGGCCACGTACCTCCAGCTCCAGTGAGGTACGTCTCACGTGGCAGCTGCTATGCTCCTGTGACGCATTGAGGGAAGTTGGTTCTGTGCCCAGGAGGGGTGTGCATTAGAACCTCCCCTCCCTTATAGGCTGTTGACGTATATTCTGGTTCTCTAGCTCTGTCTTTATGACCCGGGGGTTCACAGTTCTGGCTTGGGGAGGTTCAGGCTTTACTGCTCTCTTCAAACCACTAACAATGTCATCAGGGATGCTGAGGACACTGGAATTATTCAGTTTAGGGAATTAATTAGCTCTTTCCAGCTTGTGGGCACTTTGGGTAGAATAAAATCCTGCGTATTTTCCAGCCTGCCAGGTTCTGTACTGGGAGCCCCTGGCTCAAACCATGTGAATTAGTTGAAAATAGGAGAAGGTGCTGACCCTACAGTGCAGAAACACTGTTGTTACTCACTGTTGTCTGGTTGTTACTCACTGTTGTCTGGTTGTTACTCACTGTTGTTTGGTTGTTACTCACTGCAGTTTCATGGGACAAAATGAACCACAGAGTGTAACGAGCGAGCCCCCGTTCTCAGTGACGTGAGTTTGGAAATACGGCCCATTTACACTTCGCCGTTTGGGAATATCTCTCAGCTCTCTGAATAATTTATTATTTCACTGGTACTCATAGCAGACACTTAACATGCCTTTTAAATATTGCAACGAACAAAGTATATAGTGCGTTTTTGTTTTGTTTTTTGTGCCAGTATTGAGGTGTGCTTAAGATGTTCTCTAATCGCTGTGATCTCTATTAAATTAACAGGTCTTGCATGTTAATTTCTCAGCTTCCTGTTGAAGTTGTCATCGCTTGTTATTGTTTCCTGGACGTGAAAAATTGTATGATGGAAGCAAAACCGTTTAAAATGCTGAAGGCCATTTCTGCTGAAAAAAAATGCCTTTCATTACAAGGCAGTTTTGTTTACACCCTCTGTGTATACAGATACACGTTTTGTGAGGTCTGATGGGTAAGTGTGACCTTATTACATTTCAGGAAGGTCCTGTCACACACAGGGAAGGGGGATCTTTACCACAACGCCACATGTTTGGTTGAACTTGAGACGTCCGCTCTATCGCTGCCTCTCCGGTAAGGCTGCAGGTGCAGTGGGGGCAGGTTGCAGATTTACTTGTTTGCCATAGATAGAAAAGGTCATTGTAGGAGGAGGTTTGAATAAGAAAAGCAGCCGATGCAAATTGCGTCAGATTGAAAACAGAGTCGCCAGGGAGACGGGGGGCAGCGGGTGGCATCCCATATGTGCGCTTCAGATATGGATCGAGTTGAAGTATTACTTCTGATTGTATCATGCCTTCTAAATGTAAAATGACCCGCAAGCTGGACAAAAGTTTGAGTATAACTGCCTTAATCAAACAATCTGTCTGGTTATGGAAAGTTTGTTTGCTTGTTTAATTTTCCATAGAAATACATGATTATTCATTCACAGTATATTGACCTAGTTTTATTTGCTGGCTTTTGGTTATTGTAATGGCTTTGCTTAATTTGTGTTTAGTTTCAGTTTATTTTCTCTCTCTCTCTCTCTCTCTCTCTCTCTCTCTCTCTCTATATATATATATATATATATATATATATATACACACACACACACACACACACACACACACACACACACACGAGAATGGTCAAGCTACCCAGTGGGACTTCCTAACAGGACAATAAGCACAATGTTCTGCCAGTATTTATCTACTGTTTGGAAAGTGCACTGTGTTTCACAACAAGGACCACCGGCTCTTATTGGACAAGATCTTCCTGCACCTGAATCTAACTGCCTTATCAGTGACGACTCAGCAGACGTCCACACTGAACCACTTCCTACATGTAGAAGGACACAGATTTAAAAGACTAATATTATGTTAACAAGTACTGCTGAGCAGAAATCAGTGTAATATATGCATGTTCCTTGTGCATTGGAACCAAGGGACATTACAATATTTCTTAAAGATTTTTTAGTTTATACTGCAGTACAGCTTATAAAAAATGTGTAGAGAAAACATGGATATCTAAGGACACAATGAATAATAATAATAATAATAAGCCAAACAGTTATCCACTGTTAGATATTACAAAGTTACTTGTTTTCAAAACAATTTGTATAACACATATATTATACCATGCATTGGCAAGCCTACATAATCTTCTGCATTAAATATTAGGCTGAGACCAGCTGCCTAATATTGTGTGTGTCCCCCTCACGCTGCCAAAGCAACCTGACCCATCAAGGCATGGACTCCACAAGATCTCTGAAGGTGTCTTGTGGTATCTGGCAACAAGATATTAGCAGTAGATCCTTTAAGTCCATTTTGTCGTATTGAGATCTGGGGGATTTGGAGGCCTTGAACTCTTTTTCATGTTTCTCAAACCATTCCTAAACAATTTTTGCAGTGTGGCAGGGTGCATTATCCTGCCGAAAGAGGCCACTGCCATCCCAGAACACCACTGCCATGAAAGGGTGTCCCTATTCTGCAATAATGATTAGGTAGGTGTTGTGTATCAAAGTAACATCCAGATGAACTCCAGGACCAAAGGTATCCCAGCAGAACATTCCCCAGAGCACCTTCCTCCCAAAGCGCATCCTGATACCATCTCTTCCCCAAATAACGTACCTGGCCGTCCACATGATGTAACAGCAAATGTGACTCATCAGACCACCTTTTTCTATTGGTCCATGGTCCAGTTCTGACGCCCCCGTGCCCATTGTAGGCCTTTTGGTGATGGACAGAGGTCAGCATGGGCACCCTGACCGGTCTGCAGCTACGCAGCCCCACATGCAGCAAACTGTCATGCACTGTGCATTCTGGCACCTTTCTATGATAGTCAGCATTGACATTTTCAGCAATTTGACCAGATGGGTTACTGTTCAGTGACAGGTCCTTCACTGGTTCACCGGTTGGCCTTCCTTGGACCCCTTTTGGTAGATGCTGACCACTTCATGCCAGAAACACAGCACAAGACGAGCTGTGTTGGAGATGCTCTGACCCAGTCATCTAGCCGTCACAATTTGTCCCCTGTCAAAGTCACTCAGATCCTCACACTTGCCCATTTTTCCTGCTTCCAACACATAACCATCAAGAACTTGAATGTTCACTTGCCTAATATGAAACTACACCCTTCACAGGTGCCACTGTAATGAGATAATCAGGGTTATTCACTTCACCTGTCAGTGGTTTTAATGTTAAGGGTGATTGATATTTGGGCATATATACTCAATACGGAGAAAGTATTGAAGCACTTGGCCATTACACATACAGGAAATTTTATGACATCCCATTCTAAATCCATAAGCATCGATATGGATTCGGTCCCCCCTTTGCAGCTATAACAGCTGCCACTCTTCTGGGGAGGCTTTCCACAAGATTTTGGGGTGTGTCTGTGGGAATTTTGCTCATTCACCCAGATGAGCTTTTGTGAGGTCAGGTACAGATGTTGGACATGAAGGCCTGGCTTACAATCTCTGTTCTAGTTCATCCCAAAGTTGTTTGATGGGGTTGAGGTCAGGGCTCTGTGTGGGCCAGTCAAGTTCTTCCACACCAAAGTCACCAAAGCATGTCTTTATGGACCTTGCTTTGTGCACTAGGGTACAGCCATGCTGAATCACAAAGAGTTCCCGTCACTGAAACCAAGGGGCCTAGCCCAACCCCTGAAAAACACCCCCATACCATTATCCCTCCTCCACCAAACTTTACAGTTGCACAGTGCAGTCAGGCAGGTAACGTTCTCCAGGCATCTGCCAAACCCAGACTCGTCCATCAGACTGCCAGACAGAG
>JAODJW010000040.1:11704273-11718463 GCA_026777045.1 Hyperopisus bebe | reverse complement strand
GGGGGCGTTTGGCATGAACCTCTGGGTATGTTCATGGTTTCCACCCCTGTCTACATCCCGAGGGACCCTTAGGGCTCTGAGCTGGTGATTGGGCTGAAGGGAAAGGCAGTCCTGTAGGTGTGCAGAGCCCCCCTGATTATTATTATTATTATTATTATTATTATTATTTATTATTATTATTATTATTATGTTGTGCGACACTTCCTCCAGAAAGTCTTCTGTCTTCTCAATAACATGTTCATTGTTCCATCTGGTTGGTGGTCGTCCTCGTCTAACTCCAGCCACCTTTCCCAAGCCTTATGGTCGTTTTCCGTGTGTTGGCTCTTCTCACATTATGCCCAGAACAAGGTCACTTGTGCTTGTGTACGATGAAGTTTTGTTCTTGATTTGACCAAGACCCACTTGTTTGTTCTCCATGCGGTCTTTAGCATCCTTGAACGTCTTTGCTGGTGCTGATCTCCAGCTTCGTCATGGTTCAGCTTTCCTATCTACTCGCTCGTGTAGTGACCGATTCGCCGGACCGTTATCTAGAATTAAACGTACAAAACAAAATGAACCGCTCCGAACAGAGATAAGATGAAATACTGATGCTGCTTTTAACTGTGTAATGAACAGATAAGCTCCGGGAAAAAAGTAAAAGTAAATAAATTGGCACCTCCCCTATAAGCATGAAACCAAGAGGTTTCCCTTATATCAGTCGTAGTCTTTTCACGCCAGCCCAACCAGAAAGCCATGTATCCATGTTTGATGGAACACCTTTGCCCTGGGTCTACCATCCTCGCTACACCAGCTGGCATTGATAGATCAGTCCACAATAGAGTTACTTGGAAATGTCAGTCCTTGGAAACCTATAAAGTTGTTCTGCCATAGCTAAAACTTGCACAGAATGCTAAGCCGGGGTCATTGTTAGGGGATTGGATCACCAATTGGCTTTCAGACTAAATGTCATTTTGAGCTACATTGACTGTTACAGATACTATGAAATAGATTCTGTACATTTTCAATTCCCATATTCATATAATTGAACAATACTCCTTTGTATGGTAAAACAATGCCAGACTGGGGCCTTTAAATGAGCCCCCCGGGGGGGCAAACTCTGTCCTCCGAGCCTGAATTATCGTAGAGTCTGGGCCAGTTGCACATGGGTTGTGCTTAAGTGACTGAGGTTTTACATGTTATGACATCAAAGAAACAGCTGCACTTTGTAGGTTCTTCCATCCCTGGCTTCCAATGATCTTTGATATAATTTCGCTTATTAATATTTTATGTGTCGGTCACGTCAGCCATTGTCGGCTTGGGTCTGTCAGTCGGCGCTCATTGATGTAGCCGCGGTTTCTCTGACGCCATCCCACCCCCCTGCCGCTATGCTTCTGCTGCCACAGGATGCGTCTGTTTGCTTTTTGTCGTAGTTAAGCTCCGTCCTTCTGTTTATCTTTCGGACATGAATTTCTGTCCGCGCTCAGACACCTTTTGTCATCCGCAGTGAACGATACTCGTTCTGACCCCCTCGTGGAAACGACTGAAGGTAGAGAACTTTCCGGGCTTGTGGGGAAGACTCCTCCGCTGAAGTTGGTGGACCTTGAAACGTTATTCTTTCTGTAAGCTGGAATTGTTTTAGTTCTTCTAAAGCTATAGGAAAATCGTAAGCTGTTGTAAAAATAAACATATTACGCAAGCATGTATATTGTGGCTATAAAAACTTTATTTCATTGTGTGAATAAATATTCATCTCTATGATTTAATGTGTGATAAAAGAGCCATTGGTACCAGGTACAGATGGGTGATTCTCTACTACTGGGGTTTCCAACTCCGGTCCTGGAGAGCTACTATCCAGTAGGTTTTCTATCCCACACCTGTTCCTGGTATTTACCTGAGAACTAGTGTGGCTCATCAGAAGCTGGGTATGATTGAAAACCTACTGGACGGTAGCTCTCCAGGACCGGAGTTGGAGACCCCTACTCTACTACCTTTGACCATGTGGGCATCGGATTTTTCTCCTATTCCCCATTGCACAACAGAAGGGGAACAGAAATTTTTAATTCTCCAGTGGATTCTTAATTGAATTCTGGCCCAGGCCACTGTAGGAAATTGACTTTTTTATTTTTAAGTCCTTTCAATGTGACATTTGCTGTACGCTTCGGGTCACTGTTCTGCAGGAAGATGAATTTTCTCCCAAGTCCCCAGTCTCTGGCAGTTTGTAGCAGGACTTTCTGCAAGACTCCTCTGTACCCGGCAACGTCCAAGCGGTCCCTGAATCTGAAAACACCTGCCTTGATTGACCAGCCTGATTCTCAGTGCAGCTAGGATTTATGCACAGAATTAGCTCTGTGTTAACATGGCACTTACACTTGAGGCCAAAACGGTCCATTTCACTCTCATCAGACTATAAAACACTTTTCCACTTGGGTGCAAAACTCTCACATGAGTGCAAGAGCTGATGTGAGTTTTTTTGTTAACAAATGCACCATCCATTGCATGGCACATGCACACACATACGCAATTATAGCCTAGTTGCATATCTTTGGCCTGTCAGAGGAAACCTGGAAAAATACCCACGTGACACGAGGAGCACGTACTAACTGCACATACAGGACAGAGATGGGATTTGAAGGTTCAACTCCAGAGGAGTGAGTCTGTCCACCCCAAATAAATTCCATTTCATCGTTTGATTTTGTACACGGTATGTGTGTGGCTCTGCAAGTTAGACCCCTGTGCTTGTGATTGTAAGGTTTTAGGTTCAAATGCCACTGCTTATTGAGTGATGTTCCTTTTTGTCACTGGGCACTTTGAAAATGTCCTTAAATTGCTCCAGGGGCTAGCTGGCAAAAGTTAAAATAGTAAATGTAATGGATATAGTTTTGTAAACCTGATGAGCCTAACAAGGTCTGGAGAATGAATGGAGAGCATGATACAAATTAAAGTACAATAATACAGCTTCTGTACATGCTTTCCTCTGTACACCAAGCCGTCTTGTTTGGTTTTGATTAAAGTTCTTTTGACTTTATCAGAGGAGATGTTTTCACAGCACAGTCGTGAGCCTCAAGGAAAAACAACAGGCAAAGCAAACATTGGCCTGCAGTGGCACCAGAGTGACCCTGCAAAAGCTGAAGACTGACATTGATACAGGCAGTGTGAAGGGCAGCTATGGGGGCAGCGGCTGTGGGTTGGGAGGGGCTGTGGCATGTTTCATGCTCTCTCTCTTGCTCCATTCTGGTTTTTTAAGGTTATGATGTTTCGTTCCTCAAAAATATCTGTATGTCTGCTTGGCATACAAACAATAATGGCAGAACCTGGAACCAATAAATACATAAATTATGTGACTGATAAGGTGATCTTCTAGAAAACTATCTAGCAGTGTCCAGTAAAAGGATAATACCAGAAAATCAGTCAGGCAGACGTGTAAGCAGGCGAAGGAGATTCTCGAAGTAGAATAAGTTAGACAGAGATCAGCAATGCAGTCCAAGTACAGACCTGTGTGGCTCCCGCTTGGATTATTTTGCTGTAATTGAATGCATATAAGCCAGTATAACAGCTACAGTATTTAATAATGCATATTTGTCTGGCTCCAGGCCACAGGAAATCTATCAGCATGCTCAAATCATTCTTTCACAACATAGTGGCCATTTTTTGTAACATGCAGACTATTTCAATAGCATTGCTGAGAAGATACTGTTATACTTGTATTTTTGTTTACAACTTTGAAAGATTTTTTTGTCATAAACATGCTCAAAACCTAGGACAGTTGTAGGACTGTGCACCTCCGGTGTTGACTGCTACACTGTAAGCAGTGAGTATAAAGCAGCCATGGCCAACCTGGTAGAGGATCCTTTGCCTCACTTGCCCTCCTTATCACTTTCCACGTGGCTATCACTTTCCACGTGGCATTTCTAATGTAATATCCATGTACATCTGGCTTAAACAGGCACATGGCCACATAGTAAAATAACAGCTTTGCACCCTCCACTCCTCCCCTGAAATTTGTTACTGATCACGCACATAGCCGCGCGGGCGGGGTGGGGGGGTGGCAGGACAGACATGATATATAATATTGTAGTTTTGCCAGTACCCCTGCCACCTTTCCTTATTGTTTTCAGCCTACCACCAAAACTCCCATCCTTACAGCGCTGATGATCTCCAGGGGCTCTGAAAGATGTCAGTGGCTCCGTCCGCTGCAGCTCAGAGTCGCATAACCAGGTTACTATGGCAACCCCTCTACCGTATTTGTGTTTATGTTTGTGGATGCAGCAAGAATTCCTATCACTGTCCAGGTGTGGAGGGGGATAGTTTTAATTGACTTATAAGGGAGTTTTGATATTAATTTCTTTCAGCTGTGCTATGTCATATAACACTGGACTGTACTGATTTTGCTTGTTTATGATGTATCCCTTTGCGTTCGGGTTGCCATAAGCCAGACCCTGCAGATCCAGATTTCGCAGCAGTGATTTTATTTGTAATTTAGATTTCCTCACATTCTACAGTGAAGGGTGAATTGCTTTTTTGAAGACGCTAGAGTTTCCACCGGTGGTTGTCCTTCTGTGCACGATGATTAGAACCCAGAGTCATGATGTATTCTTTATTATCTAAAATTCATGAAGTCTGCATTCCAAAAAACACAGCGATTATCACAATAAATAGGTTAAAGGGGAAAATCTTCCAAACAGATTCTGAAACCAGGTAAACATGTCGTTGTTCATTCATCTCTGGCTAATGCTGTGTTTTCAGCGTGAGGAATCAGCACATTTAAATGAATGGATCAGTTCATTTATTGTCCTAATATAAAGACATAATGATTAGTGCCACTTACACATTCTGGTAAACCTGCAGAGCTTTTTCCCTCCTAGTCCAGCCAAACGGGTTTTTGTTCCTCTCACTCCTTTTTCTCTCTTTGCAAAGTGTGCGATACCTGTTTATATACGTAAAGGTAAAGTGCTCTGGGGCGAGTGTGTTGGGAAGAGCACTTTACAAAAATAAACAGAAGCGAAATGCGGTTCTGTATATGTATACAATAGTGATTAATGTGAAGCAGGGTGTGGAAATATCAAAATGTGTGCAGACAGAGCTGAACCTGTTGGTGATTCTTAGCAGACTGCGTTCTGAAAAGCGTCATCTGTCATTCTGGGGGAAACTAATTCTGCTGTCTGGGGCTTAATATGCATGGTCCAAATATTATGATACAAGTTTATTTGAACTGGCTTGAAGCTTCAAAATATGTTTTCTTTTTTTGCGAGGTCAGCCATGAATTAAGTTAAAGCAACAAGGCATCTCTTTGGCAGGGGGGCTGTGGTCTTAGAGTGTCTTACCGACGTAGATCAGTCGTGAGCCCCCTCTTTCCTGAAAACTTTCATTCCAGGCTCTTTAGAGTGTCTTCTGTGCCTAGGAGTATTTTCCTGTAGTTTTATGAAAGTTAAAATGGGGCCCAATGAGGTTGCAGAAGATAAACATCACATATTTCCAATAAAGTAAAAGGTATTTTTCATAAGAAATTCCAGAACAGAAGAGGCATCAGACATGAACCATCACATACATTCTCTACCAGTGCCAACCCAACAAATTATGTATTGAAAAATAAGAGACTAACATGCAGGAAGAACTTATAAATGTGACAGGGACCAGTTGAATCACATGATCATGTGTGTTCATCATATGATAGTCAAAAGTCTAAATTGTAGATGTTTTAATCATGAGGTTTTGGTCCAGAGTCAGGGGGTGTATCCATGGCCCTTAGTCATGGTGACTTACACATTTTTTATTTTATTTTGCTTGACCAGAAGCTAAATTATGTCCGAATGCTGCATAACTCAAATGGAAATGGCATGTATTAAGTCAAATGGTGTTTTATATTTCATAACCATGCTGTTCAGCTCAATCTAGATATTTACTTTAGGGTTCAAAAACATCAGGGCAGCGTGGGAAGTCGCAGGTCCAGGATTTTGTGATTCAGCTCTGACATCAATGCGTATTGGATCAGATGGATGGATAGATGTGTGGTAAAGTCATTCTGTGGTTTTACTTGAGGGTGGTTGGTTACTGTTTACACACTTAATGGTCCAACTTAATGCAGTTGATTTTTAGTTGATCCCTGCTTGTTTAGAGGAAACAAATGATAAGAAAAATGAAAAGGAATAGAGATCTCATTCAGGGAGAGACAGTGAGAAGCTCCAGGGTGGCATTTAGAGTAATGAAGAATGAGGAAAAGGGAAATAGACCCAGATGGCAGCGAGAAGCAGAGAACACACACACGCCCTGATGGGGATCCTGCTGTCGACATCAAGAAGCGTCACTTAATTAGAGCTAATTGGTCATCAGAGGCTGGGAATGTGTTGCCTGCCAGTATCCTTGCAGAGGAAGTCACACGACGAGTCATTTCCTTGGCCAACGTCAGTGTGCTGAGACATTGGCGTCAGCAGCGTTTACAGTGTTTCAGGCTTTACCCTCCAGAACAGCAGTGCTATTAGTCTCTGTCTGGTGGAACTTCACTTAGAATGCAGATGACAGCCCCATTGCTGTTTAGTGGGATCTTCCTAATCTTAGCCCTGCGAACCTCCAACACGTGTGAGAGGACAGATAAAACACACCACCTATGTAGAATTCACCACTTTACTCTCATTTCTGTGATTTTTATCTGTAAATAAGCAATAAGCAGAATGTCTCACACTCTGGAAACCGGTGCTTTTTTTTTAGCAGGTTAGATCCTCTCAAAGACCAGGAATGTAACCAGTCCTTATTCACTATCGGGTGAGCTGAACTTGCAAGAACCTTTGATACCCCCCCTACCCCACAACCTCGCACAGATCCCTGCCTCTGCAGTCAGCAGTCCCTTAAATAGGCTGAGAGAAACACATGTACCCCATTCGACATCTCGAATATCTGTTAGCCTTGTCAAATCGTCACCTGTCTGTACCTCTTTAATGAAAATGTCTTTTTCCAGTTAGGGGTCACTCAGTTGCTGTAACTAACGAGAGCCAGAAGAGCCATGTTCAGTGTCTGGCTGCCAGTGAGCTTCAGGGTGCTTTTGCTTGCTCTTTTGGTGTTATTCTCACTCACACACACTCTCTCACACACACACAAATACACGCATACAGTAGTCATTGTTTCACCTGAACAGAATGTCATAGCATTCTGAGAAGAAGCCAATCTCAACAAAACACTCACAATTACGGGGAGAACATCCCCCCCTGCGCGTGAGCAGAACTGGAATGGTGACGTCAGAGATGTATAAGCATTGCCCTTAGGCCCCTAAACATGTGAAAATGAGAAGCCTTCCAGTGGAGGAATCAGAAGTTTATGACTAAATAATACATATACAACACAGTGTCTGCACTGTTACCCATACATGCCATCTAATTTTCCTAATAGGCAAGAATTTGCCTGTTCTAAATTAAATTTGATGCTATCATTGTGGCATGTTATAGCAACCAGAAAATGAAACAACAAACAGCGCTCCTGTTCGTTAAACTACGAGCATGGAGGTCTCCCCCCCCACATTTAGCCTTCACGCATATTTCTCCCAAGCCGCTCTGGGACACCCTGCCACGGTGCTTGAATCATTGCCACGATTCTGAGAAACATTTATGTGCAGAAAAAGGTGCCAGGTCTTCTATAATGACATCATTTCTGTTTGGGACTGTTTTCCACAGCTCAGATCTCTCCTCAGGCTGTGTTTACTTTGTCAGGACCTCTGGTCATGTAAGGTCTTCAGTATCCATTAATTGTTTCTTTTTTTTGTTCAGCTGACCCTTTAATCAAGCTTTAATGGTGTTTAGGACTTCTCTGAGACATCAGTCTCCATATATGGCCCAGCATAAAACAGCATGCCCCATAACTGTAAATCCTTTCCATTCAGGAGACAACTAATGGCCAAGTTTAGTAGCCTGCTCACAGACATCAGACACTCGCACGTCCACAAATCCCAACAGTGAGCTGAAAGACACTACTTCTGACTATAGTGCATCATGTTTGTCTGCACACACGGGCTAGTCGCGGATAACAGCGGTTGCCATGATCGTGTTAAGATTCTTCATCCACATTTAATAGCACTTAGCGTGCTTTGTATGTTACGGAGGAGGCCTAGAAATTCAAGGTTCATTGGACTTCGTTCCTTTGAGGAGGAATATTCTCAGTAAAACCCCAAGAGATTAATGGACTAATTCATTAATTGGACTAATCCATTAATCCATCTTTCATTTACTCCCTCTGGCATTTTAATACAGAGGCAATTCCTTCGTCTGCAGATTGGCATCTGGAGTTTGATTCACTGTCTTGGTATCTTGCTGTTGTGGCCTCATTCCCCTCATTCTTGGACATGTGTCGTGTGAATGGTTATAATGGATCCCAGATCAGGGAGGTACGTTTCTAACTCTTACCTCCTCCTGTTCATCGGCAGGCTCCTTCTGGATCCCCGGACCTCATGAATGAGTTATGTAAACACCGGGCAACTGACGGAGCTTTTCATTAAGCAAGGTACCCTCCCTGATTAAGACTTCGATAGTCTTTCCATTCACAGCACCATCAACAGGGTCATATGAAAAATAAGTCAACACTTCATAACATATTGTAGTGTTCCGAGTCCAAGGCCCATAATCTGTATTTGCAAATTCTAATCAGTATAACTGTTTGATTTGATTACTGAAAAAATATTCAAATATTCAATATTCACATTCAAATATTCAATTTACAAAATATTAATGTCTCCGTCTAAATTTATTTTCTGTGAAAAGATGTCAACGGCTACAGAAAATGGAGTTGGAGGGTCTCGCGGTACAAGTGGGGAGAAGACCTACAAGAAGGTACCAGTAGGGAAATGAACCTTGATGTGATTTTGGTCTTTTTTCCCCCATGTTTAGTAACACTGAGGTAGGGAGCCCCTGAAGCAGCCTGTACAAAAAAATAAAGTTATGTTACTTTTGCATGCGCTCAAAATACTTTCACGTACGCACGACTTACACATACGCACGACTTTCACATACGCATGACTTTCACGTACGCACGACTTGCTTTCGCGTGTGCACAACTTACTAAGAGTTTTTTATTTTTTTTTGTACAGGTCCTTTTCAGGGCTCCGTACTGAGGCACTGTGATTTTGTTTTCTAAATGAGTAGATTTGATGAAAGCTTCTTAACTGAGACTTACAATCACAGGGTTTTGGATTGATGTAGGGCAATGTTTAGCTAAGGGTTATGGTTTTCATTTCTTACTCTGTTCCTGAAACCGTGTTTCGATCCTTTTATTATTAATAAAGCAATTAAATTCTGTTGCATGGTGTTTTCAAAGGTGACCGCTTCATAGACCAATAAAATCTGGTGTATTTGTTCAGTTTTTCGGGGTTGAAAATTCTAAGCAAATAAAAATGCATCAATCACGTTATTGAATCTGAGAAATAGATAATGAAAACGAGTGAAAGAGATGAACATGCTGCAGTTTATTGCATGAGGCAAGAAGTAGAAATTTCAGGTCCAGAAAGTAAAAATCCAAACCACAATTTAGTTGACACCGAACAGTTGAGTATATGGAGTCACAGTCACAGAGTACTCTGCTGGTTGGTTGAAACAAAATCTTGGTCTGGATTTTTACTTTCTGGACCTGAAATTTCTGCCTCTGAATGGGGCACACAGGTTTTTGTTTCAGCAGATGGATAATGCAGCAGAGGCAGGTTGCAATCTGCTCATTTTAAATTTTTATGCGGGTTTATCTTTGGTACTCAGACCACGTCGTCCGCACTGAAAGGGGCGATCCAGCTCGGCATAGGCTACACGGTGGGGAACCTCACCTCCAAGCCGGACAGGGATGTGCTCATGCAGGACTTCTACGTGGTGGAGAGCGTTTTTCTTCCCAGGTACTTGTCTCGTAAATTGCGCACAATGAGAATATGGAATATCTCACCCTTTCTGCTTAGTATTTGCCACCGAGAGCCAAGCACACATCATATGCAGATGAACGATGTACCTTTAAAGGAGGTACGTTTGAAAGCAGCTTACAGAGACCTGTAAAATGTTTTAAGCATGCTTAGGTTGTTGTTTTGCCCACAACCAGTTTTATAAACAGCTTAAAAGAACATAATAGCCCTTTTAATGTAAGCCACATTAGAGGCGTATACCAATCAAATAATATTATCGTCTAACTTCTTTAATTTTGAAGGCGCCCTTATCCAGAGGAATTTGCAAAGCTACTACAGACTAATTATGCTGGAGGGGTATTATAACACAGTAAAGCCCCCCACATTAAAGCTCTCTGCATGCAGTCATCTACATTTACATGTCAGTCAAATTAAACTTACAAGGAAGATTCTTATTCTTTTGGCAAAATACGTGAGTTAATTTTTTGTATTAAACAGCTCTGTCTTGCATAAATCCATATGAACGTCCTTTGCTTGAAAACAAATATGATGTAATCAGTAAAATTACAGGAATGAAAATGAGCCGAAGGAGCTTTGAACAGCCTAATTAGGGCGTTTATAAATGACCTGGAGCCCATCGTCAGCCACTGACGCCTCACCCAGACGAGGCCCAGAAAAGCCGCTTAGACCAGCGCCTGCTCTCTGGCACCGGAGTGCAAAAATGTACCTGCCAGGATTCAGCTAATCTGCTGTGAAAACGTAGCGTGTGACTCTGGGGACCGTCCAGGAGAAAGCAGTGGCTTCATTAAGATTGGAGATTTATGATTCTTATATTGCCAAACAGCCGGTTTGGGTTGGGACCAACGCAGTGCAATGACACCGGACACTGACGGCACTACATTTCAAAAACACTTTCACCGCTGACACGAAAGGCGCGGGTGGACATGTGATCGCAGTAAATGAATACGAAATGCAGACATCTCAGCTCTCCTGGAAGGCCCTGGAGTCTCCCGCACATAGACAGCAGCTCCCTGACGTCCGTAGATGCCGTGCAGTGTCTCAGAAATCTGTCCACCACTGGGGACGACCTTTACCATCACCACAACCCGAAATCACTGTACCAAACACAGGATGCCTGAAAATGGCATATAGTGCAATGAGACACTCCCTGGGTTAATATTGTCCATGTTATGATATTTCGACTTTACGATGGGTTAATGTTTTTCACTTTCAGTACATTATTCAATAAATTTCATGAGATATTCTACATTTTTTTTTATAAATTGGGATTTGTGTTAATGATTTTGCCCAACTGTAGGCTAATGTAAGTGTTCTAAGCATGTTTGAGGTAGACTAGGCTAGGCTATGATGTTTGTTAGGTTAGGTGTACTGTCTTAAAATGCATTTTTTTCATAGGTTTATCAGAAAGTAACACCATCAAAACTTGTGGAGAGGCTGTATATTTAAGCACAACTACAATAGTACAAAATCATAAATACATTAAAAGTCCTTTAAATGGTCTTTATTAAATGTATATAATATTTGAACACAAACCATGGAAGAGCAAAAGAAATGCAAAGGTGTCTGCAATGAAAAAAACACTTTTGCATGAGTTATTCAAATCAAAGGTTCATTCGGAAATACAGAATGGTAAACAAGCGATGGTGACTGAGCAAGTTCCAGCGATTTGTGAGTTTATTAGTAGTATTTTTTAAACTGAGAGAAGATTCCGGTTTTTAGCATATGGACTGCTGGACCCAAAAGAGGTCAGAATTCAAGCGAGCCTTTTAAGAGCACGGCACAGATTAAAAGCATCTCAGCAGCCATATTAATTAGGCCTGGTGCCCTCAGTGATCTGGCCACCCAGAGACGGATCAGCGGAGAGGTCTGCAAGCAAGGCTCTCGGACGTCACACTCGTCTGCACTTTCATTTAAAAGTGTAAAAGCTTCTGTAGGTGGAGTGGAAGCAGGGAAACCGATAAACAAACTCAGTCCCTCAGGCGCTGCTTAATTGTGTGCAACACATTCCGTTATTTGCTTGTTCTCTTCATTTAATTACACTCCATGTGGTTTGTTTGCTGTCTTCCTAATTAGTGTATCATTAGCCAACATTTACACTCTGTATCATTAGTACTTATTATGGTGGGAATATGTATTTGCGGGGGGGTGGCTTGATTTTATGTTATATTGACGCCCGTCTTGCTTTGTTTACCTGCCTCTGCCCCACGGACTCGCTCAGTGAGGGCAGCAACCTGACCCCTGCGCATCACTACCCGGACTTCCGCTTTAAGACGTACGCCCCTCTGGCCTTCCGCTACTTCCGGGAGCTTTTTGGGATCAAGCCGGATGACTACCTGGTAAGTTCTGGGATGTGGCAGATACACCCACCAAGCCGCTTCCACATGTGACACCAAGCCATGGCCATGCATGACAGCCATTCACACATGTGGTGCACACAAAGCCACACCCCGTCAAGCCACACTCACATGTGGTGCATACTAAGCCACACCCCCTTCAAGCCACACCCACATGTACCTTAGCCACACCCACCAAGCCACGTCCACATGTGACACCAAGCCATGGCCATGCATGACAGCCACCCCCACATGTGGTGCACACTAAGCTACACCCCGTCAAGCCACACTCACATGTGGTGCATACTAAGCCACACCCCCTTCAAGCCACACCCACATGTACCTTAGCCACACCCACCAAGCCACGTCCACATGTGACACCAAGCCATGGCCATGCATGACAGCCACCCCCACATGTGGTGCACACTAAGCCACACCCCCGTGAAGCTACACCCACATGCTCCTTAACTCCTCCTCCCCTCAGACCCTGATGCTCTGCTTCCTGTCTCCTGCACACTCACTCGCTAACCCAGACACCACAAACATTTTTACCTCAGACTCAGAATTCCGCTCCAGTTACACTTTCAAAAAGGAAGTGAGGAAGCCTTTAAAACTATCACTGGAAGTTTTAAGCTTTAAATGCAACCTATGCATCCTCCTTCCAGTGAGGGAGTATTACGGGAATTTGCCGTAGTGGGACACTGCGTCACGGGGGGGGGGAGAGGTGATCCCTGGGCCCTGGAACATGCCCCAGTTACAGAATTCCACATGACAGGAATCCAGAGATGCTGAGGAGCTGATAGCAGAACAGAGAGAAACTTCCTTTGTTCTCTGTAGCTTCCATCGCCGCTGCCTACGCAGACCCTGCCGCTCTGGAGGGTGGGGGGAGAGAGAGAGAGAGAGAGAGAGAGAGAGAAAGGGGGACGAGCACTGGAAAGCGGCATGCTGGCGTGCTTCCAGTCCCGTGTGCTGGATTTATCTGGGGGGGGGTAATTTAGGGCGCCTTCGTATCGGCCGCTTTAATCATGTGCCTCACGTGGCAGAAGCGAATCGGGGTTAATTACCTGGGGGAGCTGTGGCGTTCGTCACGACGCGATCGAGGGATTTGCAGGGATCCGACGCCCTCAGAACTCTCCGACCCGCCTGCTTTTAAAGGGACGGACGGCGTTTGCTCTCTCTTACACGTTATCCTCATACATCTCTCACATTCACATCTAAACGTTGGTGTGAAGGAAAGTTATTTAGCATTGTCCCATCACGTGATCATCCCCCCTCCCCCGCCCCCTCATCCCTGCAGTTTTACATGTGTCTGTTAAAGGCCTGAATTAGTGCTTTGCGGCAGTGATGTCACCCTGCAGCCCATGGGTGACGGATAACCTGCCTTTCTACGTAATCAACAGACATGCATAATTCAGCCAGAGGGAATCGTTTGCTGTGAGCTCTTTGAAGGGCCACACACACAGAGTCTGAATCCGTTCCCCGCAGACGCACACGGTCCTCTGGAGCTGTATGCAAATGCATGTAATGGGCTGTAATAAGAGGGACGTTTTTCCTGCTTCCTGGCGATTCTTATCCTATGTCTGCCAGGTCAGGTCTCTTTTTACCATCAGGGATGTCTGTGTCACACAGCTTTGATAAATATGATATTTGCTTCCAGGTCCCAAATATACCCACCCCTCATCCAAATATCCATCTTTCAGTCATTTATCCTGGTCAGTGTTGGGGGGGGGGGCTCTCCCAGCACCATTGGGCACGGGGGTGCACTCTGGGTGGGATGCCAGTTCATGATATATTTATTAAGAAAAGGGTTCTGTGCCTCCAGCCCCAGAAATCCATCATGGCCTGGTGTTTGTACCCTGTGTGAGCACTCAGTACCTACAGCGTGTATTCCCAGGGGGCGGGGTCGGCCTGCGGGGTTCGCGTGTGCATCTGCGTGCGTAAGCATGACACGGAGGGGAAATTTGGGTGTGTTCAGCATCAGCTCTGTAAAGCCCCTCCCCCCTG
>JAODJW010000040.1:11680545-11700261 GCA_026777045.1 Hyperopisus bebe | reverse complement strand
CCTGTCATTTACCAATATATACACATCGGTTGATTCTGTTCTGTTTTGGCCCCAGCACCTAACCCCAGTACTAGTCATATATGGCAAAGTTTAATTGATAAATTATGTACAGTAGGACATTACCAACATTACAGTAATAATAAATAAAGTACATTGTACAGTATTATGCAGTACTGTACTCTCTCGAATGAAAGCGATTCTGACATTTTAGCCAAATTCTCAAGAGATGCTCTAACCATGAAAAAATGTAATGTATCAAGGGATGACAGCAGTGAAAAAGGACAAAGGAGCAATGAAAAAACATAGACTACTGTTATACATAAATGATTGTATCATGTGCCTGTACATAAACTGTAATGAGAAAAATTTATTTTTTAAAAATGATCTTAACCAAGATTTACGAACTGAGACTTATTTGGGCCACAGTAAACCATAGATAACTGATACCATGGTTATGAAGCCACGGGTATTGGGGTCCCACTGTTCTAAGCATATATGTACGGACATTAAATAAATGAAAAGGTAAGGTTTTAAATACAGTATTTTCACTGTAAATTTAATTACAGACACGTTGCCTTTTCACGTTAGCATAAACTATATACCTTAGGTATTTTTTGCGTAAGTCCGGATTTATGGAAGTCGGTTTTACGTAAGTCAAAAGCAGCCTGTCAATATAAATGTTGTTGGCATAGCAACCATAGTCTAGGTCAGAAGTCCAAGTATATTTTTGTTCTGTTTGTTTACTTTCAGTTGAGATGGATGAATCAGCTTGTTATAACTCACGCTATATTTGCCTATATCAGCAAACATGTTGTGTGATATGTGGTGTGGATTTGGTTGCTTGTTTTACATACGGTTTTTTCAGGATGATTCTGCATTTCCCCATAAGTTGATCGCATTTCACTCTGACATTGACCCTGGATTATGGAAGATGCGTGGGTGGAATCGTTGCTCCGGAAGTTCGTTCCCATTGTCTTTCCAGGTTTTGCATGCATCTTGAAAGTGTGTCACAGTGTCATCACTATGAGGAACAATCCAGTTTCCTGTTTCCTAATGTATGTGCAAGTATATCCTCCATATATTGTTGCCTTGCTAGGCCTTCTGAAATGCTTTTAGAGAAGAAAATGTTTAGTATGGTTTTAATATTAATCGTTATGAGGCCCAGACATTTAACTCGTAGTAGCGTGAGCTTCTTGATACTACAGGTGAAGTGCAGATTTTTCCAACAGCAAGTATGGCTTATTGTGAAAAGGCTCGGTCTTCTCTGTGAATATTCCCTGTCAAAAGCCTATTTTCCAGCTTTTTGACTTTTGTTGTTTTAATTGCACATATTGTATAACATGTCCAAAATGCTGTAAGCTTTTTGTAACACTTTCACCTTTAGAGTGCGTGCCTTTTGCTCTACGTTCTAGGTAGCTTTGGAACTCCGGAACCAGAACACTCAGAGTGTCTCCAATAATTCTTTTTCAGAACAGATATTCACCAGAAAACTATCCTATGAAGACCAATAACCATTTGACTCAAAAAATCTGAATAAGAAAATACTTGCATTTCCTGTATCTAAATATTGGGGGTTTTATTATTTTTTTTTAAGTTTATTATTGCTTATTTGTTCATTGATTAAACAATGAAATAAATCCAATTGAAATGTCAGCACTGGACAGCACTGGGGACGCTGCAGTACCCTGACAGTATATCCTTGACTCCGCATCCTTTAGCCCAAAGCAGGCAGCAGCTTGGGTGGAGGGGGGTGGGGTTATTAGCTGAGTTGCCCGGAGTAGCAGCAGTTTAATGGGGGGGTCAGTGACGGGGACACTGTGCTGTAAAAATGGCAACGTCCTTCGGATGAGACGGAAAACCGAGGTCCTGACTATCTAAGGTCATAAAAGATTCCCAGACAGGCGGTAGGGGTGGTGCCCAGTTGTTCTGGCTAAAATTGCCCACGGGGGCTCTTTCAAATCTGGCCTCCCAATCACCCCCTATATCTAACTGGCAAATTCTCTCCTGCCCCTTCACCACCGTAGCTGCTGTGTGATGAGCATGCTGGTGCAGAATGGCTGCCATAGCGTCATCCAGGTGGGGGCTACACAGTGGTGGTGGCTGAAGTGGCTCCCCATTGGTTCTGTAAAGCACTTTGGGTGTCTTAAAAAGTGCTATATAAATGTAACATTCATTCGTTCATTCGTTCATTCATTCATTCATTCATTCACCTCTCCCGGGGGAATGTCAGCCTACTGAAGCAGTCATGTCTGAGGATGCAGCTCAGAACTGGTCAGAGCTTTTCCTTCTCCGTGTCACAATCAGCCGCTTGTTGGGATTTTTGAATCATCAGAAATGTAGTGCGACATGAAAAACAATGTCTCGCTTCAGGCTGAATAAGTTAGCACTTCTGGCCCTTCTTATGAACTGCGGCGGCATTAGCGTGGTCTGTTTGCACGGACGTGGAGCTGAAGCTCGTCTGCCCGGATGGACGTGTGCTGGGCTCACACTGGGACTCGATTCACGGCCGTGTTATCAGAAGGGTGAACATTTGAATATGCTGGGTGCTTCAGGAAGCTTCCAAAGAGGATTGTGGGAAAAACGAGAGGCTCCAAATGAGCTCATACATATTTGCATTTGTGTGAGGTGCTTCAGCAAAGAGAAATAGAGCGCAGAAAGATCCGGGGTGCGACAGAGAGACAGTGTGGTGGTAGTTAAAAACTGCATTATATTGTTAGTAAGTGTATTTTGTTGAGCAAAAAAACTTTAGTGTGTATTGCCTTTTATACTGTGCATCGAGTCATTAAAATTAAATACCAGAAGAGTGAGAAACTTTTATCTATAATGCAGTTTTATTCATTCATTCATTCATCTTTTATACTGCTTGTTCTATGCAGGGTCGCAGGGATCTGGAGTTTATGCCAGAAATGGGTGCAAGGCAGGGAATAGTCAAGGACAGGGTGCCAACCAATTGCAGGGCACGGTCAAAATAATGTCTGAAATGAACAATGCGTAGAAAGCCAACCAACCAAAAGAACTGCCTGTAACAAAATAGTAGGACAGGATTCACTTACCTCTGAATCCGGTTCTGCTTTCAAAAACCACATACCACGAAACACAGCTGCAGGCTGAGAGATTGTTTGGTAAGTTTCCTTGTGACGCATTATCTGCGCCATTAAGCCTAGTTCTCAAAGGCATATCATTTTCTTTACTTGTTCATATTGTGTATCAGTGGCTATTGTCTCTTTGTGTGTTTTTGCGTGACGGCAATTCAAGTTCATGTAGCACTCCTGTTAAACATTCTGACGTCATATTTAATTAACAGCCAGCAATCCACGGGTAAGCCAAAGCTGTGTTATTGCAGTGTTAGTACCAGCATGAGCATGCTCAAATGTGAATGTAAGGTATACATACCAGCATACTTTTTGTGGTTAGCAAATCAGCACAAGATAAACTGTGTCAAAAAAACACCCGATTAAATTTGCAGAAAAAGCTGCCAATACTTCCCAGATCTGTTTACTTTTCTTTTGTTAACAGGTTTCATTCTGGAGGCTAGGAGTATGCAAATCTAAGAATAGTCGTGTTTTCCTCCAGAAGTATGAAAATAATGCTGCTTCTGGTTCAGGTTGTCGCATGTAATGCCTAATGCGACATGCAGCTCTTGTTTTCGATGGTCTATTCAGTAATAATGAGGAGCGCAGGGCCTGTGTGAAATTAACACTGGTGTTTAGAAATAGCTTTTTGCGATGCAAATGCATCAATTTAATTAAAATTCCTATTAGCCCTAAAGCATTACTCTAATCTCCGCTGAAATTTACAGAACCAAAAATAGTGGCCTGGCACACGACGAGGGATTTGAGACATGAATTCGTCATCAGGCTGCTCACATACACAAAGAAATTTGGTGTGAAGGTTATATTTTTATGCACAGTAATTTATAGGAAATGTGTGACTGACAGGTCAAATGAAGCCTTCCCTTCCCTTGGTGGTAGACCTTTGCAGATGAGGTGGCTGCTGGGAGTGTTTCAGGGAGCTACTGCATCCTGAACGATCCAGATTAAAGGCCCAGATTAAAGCAAAGCGGGCATTTTAAATCCGGGGCCTCATTTCCATGCAAGCCTCGATGGCATCCTCTGAGGTTCTGTGACATCCTCAGCTGACCTCTTAGTCTCTAAACCTTCCATGGAAAAATGCTCGGTGTAATACACGATGCACCATAGGATTTCGGACCCTTACTGTCCAACACGTGTTGTGGTTGCTCCTTTTGAAAGGTCCTCAGTACATTGTGGTGTTTGTGCTGTGTGCAACAGATTAACAGGTAGGCCTTAGAAAATGTAGAACTACTTTATGATATCAACAGTTATATTATTGGAAAACAAGGTTCTTTCTAACAGATTTTACCACTGTTGTCCATCACTGAATTGTGGTACAAACAGTACAAAAGTCAAAAGAAATCAACATACATTGTATATATGGGATAATAGGGCAAACATGGGTCTAGGTCTTCTTTTATAACAGAAATGAAGAGCGACCTTCTTTTCAAAGATCAATAACTTGTCTTTCAGTGGGTCCAGTCATTTTTCTTTCCTTGAGGTACTTTCTAAAGTCTTTAGTTTAAAACCCACTTGACCTAAGCCCTCTCAGCACCAAAATGCGGGGTTTATAACGGACCGCTGCGCTCCTCCTTCTACATTCAGGTGCTGGAGAGTTTCAAGATCATGGATTACAGCCTGCTGCTAGGGGTGCATGTGCTGGACCAGAGCGTGAAGGACGGGGACGTAGCAGAAGCTTGCGGAGACGGCAAGCGTCCGGTGGCCCAGAAGGTGCTCTATTCTACAGCCATGGAGTCCATTCAGGGGGACGGCAAGGCGGGCGAATCGCTCACCACTGATGATACGTGAGTAACTGTGAGCTGCTTGGCAGACAGTGGGAGCTGACGCTCAGAAACGTACGGCAACACTCAGTGGGTCACATGACCTGGGCGACGAGAAGTCCCCTCATAATTACAATGTGATGCAGTGTATGTATAAATAAAGGGTAACTCATGGAGGAAAGTCCTACACTTGTTAACAACACCCTCTGAATGTGTGACCTTTCCAAAAAAATGAAATTCATGCCTAGACATGCTGCTTCTCCGTTGGTGTGTGCCGCTGTCCGTCTTAGGTTCATTGATTGCTCTGATAAGTTAACTTGCTTTCGACTGAAAGACAAGACAAGAGAGAGTTAAGCGAGCAAATCAGTTGTGTTGAATTGTCCGTATCTTTATTACCAGGATGGGTGGCATTCCTGCCAAAACACACAAAGACGAGAGGCTTCTCATATTTCTGGGTATTATCGACATCCTGCAATCTTACAGGTATGCTTACTGCATTTGACAACGTTTTATTCTTGTTTACATTTTTATCATTATTTATGTATATGACGAAATGTATACTGCATGTTTTCTGAAATTTTATGAGTGCTTTTTGGCATCAACATAAAAATGTCACTTTAATGAAAGTGTACTCGTGTTGGCACATCAGCAGCAGAAGGATCATACTGTATAATATTCCTGACTGCGATGTTTCTCCTCCGTTCACTGTTTCCTTAGGTTTATTAAGAAGCTGGAACACTCCTGGAAAGCTCTTGTGTATGATGGCGTAAGTCACACGACATACGTGTGCATGTGAAACACCGTTTGACTTTCCCTCTCCGAGAGGAAAAAAAAGACTAAATCGATTTTTCTTCATTCTAGGACTCTGTGTCGGTACACAGACCCAGTTTCTACGCAAATAGATTTCTGAAGTTCATGAGCTCCACAGTGTTCAGGAAGATTCAAAGTAAGTGTCCTGGCAGCTTCAAAAACCTGCAGAGATGATGGTGTAGGTGCATTTTTCATATTCAGAATAATGATCCCGTATTAATCAAACAGAAGTACATTCTGAGTGATGTGGGAAACTTGTCAGTAGCTGTGGAGGTCACCAGGGTGATTTGAGCGCCTTGTTCCTCATCTCTCCTGCCATGAATACCCGCAGGTGCTCACTGCACCCGTCCGCATGCAAGTTCAACCCACAGGATGTCACAGCTTTATTTGGTGGTTGGAAATGTACGCGCCAGATCCACCCTCATTTGATTCTCACCTTGTCAACAGTCCTGTCCCTGTTGTTGTTTAATTTCTCTCTGCTGTTATGTTGCTACTGTTACCTCTGCTGTGACGCGACCCTTTTATGTCGCTATGGTTAGCAGGAATAGGCAGGAAGTTATAAATGTGGCGTACAGAGTCCTCTGCCTGTGCAGGCTGCATTACGCCACAGCAACATTGTTTCCTGAAGGCTAAACAATAGTGAGATTCCTGAGGTGCATTGCTTCAGCTTCACATGAAAATGGGTGTGTGCTGTTTTCTTTCAACTTATACTAGAATTTACTATTTTTAGCTAATGTGGATCTCAAAGTATGCAGGATATATAAAAAAACATGGGTTGCGAGTCCTGCTTCTGCTTTGTGGATTTGCATGTTCTCTCTGGACTCTGTGGATTTGCATGTTTCGTTTGGACTCTGTAGGGTCGCGTGTTCTTTCTGGACTCTGTGAGATTGCGTGTTCCCTTTGGACTCTGTGAGGTTGCGTGTTCCCTCTGGACTCTGTGAGGTTGCGTGTTCCCTCTGGACTCTGTGGGGTTGCATGTTCTTTCTGGACTCTGTGAGATTGCGTGTTCCCTTTGGACTCTGTGAGGTTGCGTGTTCTCTCTGGACTCTGTGGGGTTGCGTGTTCCCTCTGGACTCTGTGAGGTTGCGTGTTCCCTCTGGACTCTGTGGCGTTGCATGTTCTTTCTGGACTCTGTGAGATTGCATGTTCCCTCTGGACTCTGTGGGGTTGCGTGTTCCGTCTGGACTCTGTGGGGTTGCGTGTTCCCTCTGGACTCTGTGAGGTTGCATGTTCCGTCTCGACTCTGTGGGGCTGCATGTTCTCTCTGGACTCGGTAGAGTTTTTGATTTTTGTTAGCGAGCTGAAAAAATTTACTGTCCGTTTGTCATGGACATGATTTTAATTTGTCTATGTGCTCCATTACTATCTCAATAATAACTGATTAAGAGCTCAACTATACTGAAAATGAGCAGGCAGAGTGGGTGGGGTGGGACTGAAAAATACTGGGTCAGATTGTGACATGTTCACCTGATGTACGTTACAATATTTATCTTTCAGGATATGTTTATCTCCATCAAAGTGCAGCTGTCCACTGCAGCTATCCTCCAAAGCTACCGATGGCCTTTCCCACGGTCTTCCTCAAATAGAAGCATCAGCTCTTGGTTGTGGCAGCAGAGCAATGATGCCGTCCATATTTCTAATGGTCTCTCTTCCCATCAGCCATCAGGCCGTCCCCGTCCAAGAGGACCCGCAACTCTATCCCGGCCCTGAAGTCATCCTCGCAAGAGATACTGTCCTCGCACAGCGACGACGGAATTGAGGAGAGGAAGGACAGACTCAGCGGGACTCGGAGCCTCGCCAGTCTGGATGGACGAGGTACGGCTCCCAGACATCTGCAGCGCTGCTCCTCCCATTGGGAAAGATGCTGACTTCCTAGTAACTTTTCATAGTGCTATAAATGGTTTGATGTATAGTTGTGCTGTACTTGCTGTCGAATGTGCAAATGCTGCACTTTTTAATCAATTTATCATAATCGCTATATGGTAGGAGCCACTTTGCCATTAAGACTGGGCTTCCTGCACTATGAGTCATAAAATATGACCCTGACGAGACATTAGATGCTCTCCAAAGAGTGTCTGTCAGAGCTATTTCCCCCACTGTCCTTGGTCAGGAGATTCAAGTGGTTTCTAAAAGTTTTAAGGGCCAGAAAGTCACTTGCAGGTTGAATATTCCTGTCAGCCGCGTCATAGTGTTTGACTCCTACTTATGTGGTTCTGCTCCCTGTAGCTTTCTATGAGGCCGGCTCCATGGCCACCACTATCTCCTCCTCTTCCCTCTACACTACCCAGCAGTGCCTTGAGGCCAACCCAAAGCAAAGGTAAATCCACCCACCCACTTCCGTAGCCGTCCTGCTCTTATCTGGACCCCGACCGATGTAGAGGCGACATGGAGGCGATATCTCTCATGTTACCTTTGTACTCCTTCTGTACACATTTATATATATTTTTCAACCCTCTTGTACCAGGCAGACGTCTGTCAGCTTCTCACGTACCTGTCAGGGAAAGTGCGCCTATTGCTTTATCATGTGGCGTTTCGACATCTCTCTGCCCCACCCTGTATCAGTCACCACATTATTGCTTACTGTCCTGGTTATACTTTGACCCCTGACTTGGTGTGGCGTTCACGTCCTCCTCTGCAGTTTCTGCGTTTAACAGCCTGCTGTGCCAAATGCTCCTGTGGAATCCCTGCAGTAAAATCGTCAGGTGTTGTTCATTGAGAGGAACCGTTTTATATTTTTAATGTAAAACACATAAATGTGCAACAGAGGGATGACTGACAATGACATGGGCCAGAGAGGTAACATTGCTGTGAAATTTCACCCTTTTAAAAATCAGCCAATGGCAACAATACCCTGTCCGTGACAGGCAATGGCGACCCTGCCCAGTCTGCTGGAGCCAATGGCGACCCTGCCTAGTCCGTCTCAGCCAATGGCAACCCTATCCTGCTGGCTTTACAGCTGCTGTCCCAGGTGTTTCCGAGTTCCAGTTCTGTCAGCGCCTAGGCGATGCTCTCTGCAGGAAGCTCTTATGTTTGTCACTATAAAACAATGAATGAAACATATTGAAAGATGAGCATTTTGCTGTTTTTTTCTCCAGCACCAGGGATCATGTCTGGCACATTGTGGTTTCATTGATTTCTGATGCTGGGTGTCCTTAGTGTATATAGTATGAGCTCCGCAGAATGCCAGGAGGGAGGGACGGTCACTCGATTGGTGGCACTGTTGCCTCACACCACCAGGCTTGGAGGTTTGATCCATGCCCCCCCGTTCGGTGTGCAGTGTATGCCCAGTGAAAGACTGGCACCCCATCCAGAGTGTCCCCAGCATAAAGTCCTGCATTGCCTGGATGAAGATCCAAACTTACTGTGACCCTTTATTAGAAGAACAGTGTGATGGATGGTAGCAAATGAAATGATTTTGAACTCATAGTTACAATCTTCTCCTGCAGAAAGTCCATGAAAACACTTATGATAAAAAAGATGGTTTATATCAGGTGGCTGATAATGATCATGTGACACAGTGGGCTAAGCCTGGGTGCCTGTAATCACAAGGTCGCCGGTTCAAACCCAGCCTCAGCACGTCTGCAGGTCCTTGAGCAAGGCCCTTAACCCCCAGCTCCCTGGGCGCCCCAACAGGTGGCTGCCCTTCGCGGACAACTTACTCTACGAAGAGCAAGTTGAGGGAGGCGTGAAAACAATTTCCCCACATGTGGGATCAATAAAGTACCAATTATTATTATATGAACATCTTGATCTGCTTAAACATGTTGTGTAGATACTTAGAGATGAAACCACAGAAACATAGTCTCCTGTATACCTCACCTCTGTGAATCCGTACTATGCAGTCACGTTTATTTGGCATAAAGAGTCAGGACTACAGCACTAAATCATACAGTACTGTATGTATACTTACTGCATTAAATGTAAAACTCTGTTGCGCATTTTCATAAGCACATTCTCATAATGTGATTCCACATGGAAATGTTCCATATGGAGATCTAAAAACGGAACATTTTGTAATATTCCCTTCATAGAAGAGGGTAAAGTAACACCTTTAAAGAGTGTCTATTAATGTAGAAATCAAAGACCAGAAATACAATTGTGAACTACATCATGTGCTTGGTTAATTATGGCAGATGATAATTGATTGGAGGGAGCAAATCTGTCTCTGTTTGCTTGCAGGTGGACACTAGGCAATGATATGTTCAGTTATTTTAATGCTAATAATGTTAAAGCAGCACATCGTGCGTCTTTAATAACATTCTGTTCTAATCACACGAAGAACATTTTCTACGAATCACATGAATAAAAACCGTGTGAAGACGGCAGAAAATGTTACAGACTACAAGTACAGCCACTGCTCCCAGATATGGCCATGAAGTTTATTATAAAAATGAGTTGTTGACACTGCACTGAATAATAGATGTATTCTTGTATAAGCAAGTAGTTGATGCATATAATGTTCAATTTAAAGCTTATACTTACTAGCAGAAAGCAGTGATAGTGAGCTGAGTTGAATAAATATTGGCTTTAGAGGCTGGGTGAGATCTTGAGTTTGATTAGTGTTACTTCTAGTTTCCCTCCATCTTCAGTGTGACTGGTGTCCTGATTGTCCGCAGCGCTGTGTGTCTGGGACGGTATGTTTGTGAGACAGAAATTATGTTTGTTGGCTTACAGCCTGTAAATGATGTGGTTAAGGAGTTCCAAGCTTACTGGTTCAGATTCCAGGAGAGGCTGAAGTTCTTGCGAGTAAAATCCTTAACCTAGATTGCCCCAATTACGATTCCAGCTACACCAATTGGAGAAAAAGCCTTTTGATCACGTACCTTTCTCACATCTCCCCCCTCAGAGATGAACTGGCCACGAGCTCCACATTTACGCTGGAGGACAGCGCCATCTGCTTGACACCCGAGCAAATTACACTGGACATGGACAGGGATGACGGCTCTGTGCTTGACGTCTATTTAGTAAGTTAGTCTCTCTGATCAGCATCCTTAATACCGACTTCAATCGCAAAACTCCTTTGAATATTTAGGCCCATTGGGCTGCTCTCTTAATAAACACTTGGGGGAAACTAACTGCAATATATTCATCCCTATCAGAGGTCTTAATTTTGGTCACATTTATAGTTACATCTATGTATTTTGTGACATTGATAATTGTAATACAGCTATGATTTTTTTCTTAAGCTCTAATTTTCCTTAGCTATAATAAAGCAACAACAACAACACCAACAATAATGTACTTTACATTATTATTTCTTAAGAGACACAAGTATGGGCATTGGTGCATTCTTTAGTTTTTGTTCCCCCTTCTTATTCTCCTACAAGACACAGACGTAGCCCAAAGAGACAAAAAAGAAATGAAGCAGCTGATTTAGAAATTTTGTAATTGTAACAAATGTGACAAAAACATACAATGCAGTAAATTTAATCATAAAAGGGTGATGGAATTAACTATGCTAAGACATTGCGGAACATAGATACCTATGTGATCCATCACTGAAACAGTGTATTTTTAGTATTTTTTCGTTGCATGTCACCTATGTAAATGACTATAGCATAAAATGGCATCATTACTAATACGATGCTTCTCCACCTTTTCAGTAAGGGGGGGTGGGTGGCATACGGCTTCTTCTCCACCTCGTCCTTCTAGTCAACCATCTGGCGGGCATCACATTCCACTGGATTGCGGCATCATCCAAGGTTCCATGCCCTGGTCCCCGGCACCAGGCCGCTGGCCTTGGCCAGTCAGAGACGAGGAACGCCCACCCACTGCAGACTGGAACGAAAAATCTAAGCAATCACACCGATGGCGATAACACCTGAAAGCAGGAGCTACAGATTTTCTACGCTTTTCCTTGGATCCATGCAAGCATACATTATGCTTTTATAGTGGCTTGTGTCAAAAACATTATTTTATAAACTATGTGTGCCAATGCCAGGCGTGCCCAGTGCCCTCCCCAGAAGAAAGGTGCTGGGTGTGTTAACATTGTTTGCCCATCAGCAGGTCTGTGTGACGAAGTGATGGGGAAGGGTGACTGAACACCCCACCTTTTTTTTCCATTACCGAAGCTTTTTGTGACCCCGTCTGGACAGATTGGGAGGTAGGACTGACAAACTGTGCCATGCCTACTCTGCAGAGGTGTCAGACTGTGCATTTGTTTAGAAAAAAGCACTTTCCATGTTTGTAATGATGAATGTGTGTAATAAATACTGTCATACAGTTTGGATCTGGTTGCTTACCAAATCACTATATAGTGAATAGGCACATTTTTACACATTCTCACATATACATTATATGTTGTATATGTTGAAAAGATGCACAAATAATGAAGGATAAATGATTTTTTTTGATACACGACTGGTTTCAGAGGATCATTTCTGAAATTGCATTTTCTCAGGATATCTGTGAACTAAGCATATCCTCAACAGCACCATGTAATATTACATTCTCAACACTTAGAAGCTGATAATGATTCTGAGCACATCAGTCTTTGGATATCATTATTGTGCTTGTGCTAGATTTTTGGATTTTACCATAATTTATTAATTCACTTTAAAAATGTATACAGCTTGCTGAAGATGAAAATATTTTAATCTCTGAATGTAAAGTCATATTTATAGAGAAAAGATACTGCTATATGGGAGAAATAAATAAGCTGTTATGCTCAAAAAGTGTTTTATTCGTGTTTTTATTCTCATGTTTAATGGGTTTTGTTTTTTGTTTTACCAAGGTGTGTGACATTTGTTACGCACCCACACATTGTTTTGATGGGTTTCAGGTTTAGTATCTTGGACACAAGCCGTCAGAAGACAGCAGATAGTTCATTTATATGGGAACAGATCCAGACTGCTAAAAGGGAAAAGAAAGACCTCCATCTGGTCTGGCTGGACTTGCCAAATGCCTATGGATCAGTTCCTCACCAGTTTTTCATCTTCACATTTGAATTCTTCCACATACCAGCATGCTTCAGGATTTTGATAGGCAGTTTCCATGGTGACATGAAGATACGGCACAGGATGCGTGAGTGCATCACTGGTTGGCAGCAGCCGGAAAACGGGAAGAGCGATGAGGTGTTGGGTCTCAGCCATATCGTTCACAGCTACATTTGAGGTCATCCTCAGACAACCTGGTTAGTCTGAGCACATTCTGGCCTGAGATTTCCTGGCCCTCCACAGCTACGTGGATGGAAGCCTTCTCAAACCAGCCAAGTGTGCAACCTGACTTTGAAGAGGCTGGAGGAATTATTGAAATTGCAGGGCTGCCAAATCTCACACATCTGGCGTGACACTCACGCAGTCAGACTCTCACGCTCACGCAAGAAATCTTACAGTAAATCTATATTATTCCATTATAAACCTAAAATTAGCTACATCAAAAGCATTACCCACAGACTATTTATGAGGTAATAAAGCTGTTACATGTAAATGCATGTGCATGTCAGTGCAGACTTGCCTCAAACTGAAAATCTCACGCCAGCCAGCTGACCAAAGTTGGCAACCCTGGCATGGGCTGCAATCGGTGCAGGTCCTAGCCGATGTGGCACCATAGATGAGCATCACCACTGGCGCCCCCTGGAGTGAAATTGGCTGGCAAGTCAGCGCCCCCTCGGTAGTTAGCATCCTAAGTGGCTGCCTATATCACCTATAGGACAAGGGGGGAGTGAATATACAGCAGAGCTATGAGATAAATAAATGTCAGAATAGACATTGGTGAAGGGGGGGGGGGCTTAGAAAAGCCACTTCCTGCTCTTCTAGTTCAAGGTCTGGTGTTACTAGTTTACACTGTAACAATATTGCTTGGAGACCCAGCAGATGTGATAAAATGTCACAGACTGTTGCATAGATGGATGCCCAAGCCAACAGTTACATCAGGAAATGACTGGGTTTGTTTCATTGCCTTTCAGATGCTACTTTCTTTGACAGGGATGCATTAAAACTGCCATTCACGTCAACCTCTTTGAGCTACAAGCAGGAGAAAGCTAGAGTGTTGTTGGGGACAAGGGGATCAACAGACCAGTCTGTGAGTGACTGTAGATAGAAGAGGCTCAGGGGTGGTGCAGGTGGCACGATGACCAGGTCTTGTGCAAGTAGGTGGAAGACCTGGAAATGTGCAGAGTTAAGGCAAACAAAGATCACCCACAAGTGCAACTGAATCACTTTGTGAAGCCTGAAGATGCTGCACAGCCGGAATAATCTTAGCTCCCAGAAATAACTAGAGAGACGAGAGTAGACCTTAGCCAGCAGCCAAATTTCACCACTGACATCCTCAACACCTCCTTAAGGCCTGACATCGAGGTATAGTCTATAACAGCTAAGAAACTTATAATGACTGAACTTACAGTATAATGCCATGGCAAGAAGGAGGGGGTGGAGCCAAAGACAGGAAGAGGCAGAATCATGTTGTGCTGGTGGCTGATTGCAGGGAGAAGGGACTGGAGGTGGATTTCCCTATGGAAAAAAATGCATGGTTCATATAAGGCTATCAAGCATTTTTCTTATTTCAGTTATATATAACAATGCATTATGCTTTTTTTTGTTCACAAGTCAGTGTTTGACATGTAAGACATTCAAGGGACAAGCCTATAGAAAAAATATAAAACTTTCACATGAATTTTTCATTTCATCCTACTTGATAACATATGGCTTCAGTAGGAAATAGATGTTTATTACTTGTTGTTTCTTAATGAAAATTTATATTGTTCTTATGTTATTCTAATGAAAAAGGTGTGATCACTCCACATTCAGGTGGTTTAATTAGACATGAGAAAATTCATGTTATGTCCTCAGAACACAAAGTGAATGTATCAAGCAACAAAGGATGTTGTCTTTTCAAAATACTCATTCTAGCTGTGTGAAACCACTGTCCATGGTTCACCTGAGTTCATGCAAAGAATTATGCATAGAAACTAATACTGACAAAACATGCATTTAATATTCATCGTACCTGAATGTAAAACCTGTGTTTGACAAAATTGAATATGTATTTTACATGAATAAAGGAGAAATATGACTAATGACACATACATTGCAAATGGATTATACATGACTGTCAGACTTATATATTTGATGGTACATTAATTCCATGTGTATTTTGCATATATGTCTAATTATACATTAAGTTATATGAATTGCATATTTATTTGAATGTCATATGAAGAGCTTTGGGTAAAATGCATTACAGTCATATGTTTTTTTTTTGTTTTTTTTTTAAACTTTTCCATGTGTGTTGCCAAGGTGTCTTGGGAACATCTACTCAGCATCTATTGAAGGACGCTGGAGTGTCAGGAGTTAAGTTAAAGAAGATACTGAAGGAGCTGGCCGAGGAGGCTGAGAAGAGCAGCTTCTGGCTATGGCTAAAACTGAAGGATAAGCACATGATTTATTAAAGCCAGCAGGGAGGGGGTAGAAGAATAGGGGCTCAAGCTGAGGAAGTGAAGCATTGGAAGGTCCTGTTACAAGGCGTTAGAAGGTGCCGAAGGATTTATATAATGACACCCCATTTTCTCACTCATGCTGCCTCAACACAAATGGCAGGAATTACTGTTGCAACTACTAGAGGAGTTCAATGCAAAATATAATATATTGTGTTTGCAGACGCCTACTTCCTGTAAATTCTATCATAAATCAATATGGCTTCATTTCCCTTTGTGTTGTACATTCCACGTGCAGTACGATGTAGCACCCTAGCCTCCCCCATCTGAGGCAAAGTGAAATTGACTGGCATGTCACAATCTCCTCAGAAACTGGCGCCCTAGGTGGGCTCCTATTGTAGCTTACAGGATTGATTGGCCCAGCATATAGGTTTTGAAGGCTAACTCACAGCAATTTAACAAGTGAATGTAGCCTTCTGTCACAACACTGAGACTGCATGATTAAAGAATCATGTAAAATATTCATAATACCATGATTATGTTTATAAAGAGTACTTTTAATCAACAGAATATCAGTAACATTACTTTCATACGTATATGTATATATACAGTGCATATATGAAGGAAGCCCTAAGACAGCAAAATGAGTTACTACCAGCAATGACAGGACATGCAACATTTTACAGATATCAGTAAAATGTGCATTTCCGGTAAAACACGATAAATAAACTACACGAACGGCTTCATAAGCTCGAGTTATATTCTCGCGAGATTTCACGCAGTACTAGGAAAAGAGTACGATCCCCAGGCATGTACAGTCGATAACGCGGATTCGATTTGTCGTATACAGACAGACAATCATGTCACGTTTGGCACTTAAACGCTTGGTGTTTTACCGGTTCCATCTAACTGCGACAGTAAAGCAAGAACGGGGAGCTGCTAGAATACACTCCGAGAGGGGCAGATGTCCGTTACACCAGGTGGGTACTTAAGGAAAGCAGCATTATTACACATAAATTAGCCCTCGGTGCTATCACTTGCTGCGAGGATGCCTGGCAGCAGTGACACTGACAATTAATCGTGTTTTACACTGAAAGGAACATGGACGCGTTAAAACACTTAGAAGTTTTGGAGTTAAAGTGACCAACAGTCTACCTATTTAACAACAAATGGATATCATGTTAGCGCTTTGTCAAATCCAGTTTTGACGGCCTATTGCATTACGTTAGGCACCGAGTATGTGACTTAGGTAACCATTCCTTCTAAGCACAGGTAGTAATGGATCTTTTTCTTTCGTTTCATGATGACTTCGCATGACAAGATATCGTCTCGGACTCATGATAGAACCGCGTCTTCTCATGTCCGGGACCCATGGACGCCCATCGGAGCCGGAAGGGTATTCACTTGGCCTTTTCCCATGACATGTATATTCTTCAGAATTGTTAATTACATACAGTAAATGCGTTTAGTCGTCAACTGTTTATTCTAATTTACAGTTATTAGGTCCAGGACTACTACAGAGGACGCAAAAAAGAAATGTTTACTTAACACGCGCTGCTTGTGCGGAAGAACAAAAGGCTCAGTTAGGGTAAGAACTAATTCTTCAAGTTCTGAAGAAATAGTAATTTAGTGTAGAAATAACTAGTTTAATGCATCAAATACTGATTACTGAGTCATTTTGAGTTCCTGTTAAGTTTAGTCTTTTCTGCAGGTTAATCATATGTGTAGTATGTTAGAAATGTTTATTTAAATCTCAACCTTATTTAGCGTGTGCACTTAATACAAATAATGATTAGTCATTTTAGTTAGGCCAATATGGTTATTAATTTTCTATTAGCATTTGTATTTTAATTAAGTATTGATCTAATTAAGCAGTTATAACCTTTGGTGTTTTCATGGCCAAAAAGATATTCAGTTTTATTATTAGTTTAAAAAAAGACAGAAAAGTTGATCAGCTAATTTGGCTGTTATATAGCTAATAGTTGTCCCTAATTTTACAGTGAGGTATCTGAGGCAGTGTATGAGAAATTAGCAGATGAAACTCTGGAGACGCTGGCGGAATACTTTGAGGATCTCACCGACGCGCCATTCACCTCATCAGAGTATGACGTCGTCTTTTCTGTAAGTATGTTCATGTCGTGCTCATATTAAGATGGCAGTGGCATGTGACTCAGCAGGTTAGGACAGTGAAGTCCGAATTCCAGGGCCAGCAGACTGATGTCGGTCGCTGTTGGGCCCTTGAGTAAGACCTTCAACCCCTAATTGCTCCAGGGCTTTAGACACTGGCCAACCCTGTGCTGTTGCCTCCAAGCTTGGTCTCACCTATGTATGTATCTGTGTCTCGTGGAAAGCAAGGTGGAATTGGCGAAATGACAATTTCCCCACAAGAATGAATGTCATTCTATTCCGTTCTTTTCTAAAATGAAGACGAGTGACATTGTTGCTGCCATTATTTACAACTGCAGTCCTTAAAGTATCCACTAGGGGTAGATGTTGTATCTAGAATGATTTCAGTCAGGGGTAATTTTTGCTGCTTTATACACCGATGACCACCCTTATGTAAAGTAAATAATGTTGTCTATCTCGTAAAAATGCATCTGTGTTAAGGTTTGAGATATATTAGATGGTATGCTGACACTTGGTGCTTGTAATCGGCATGTTGTATGCAGAAGAAATCAGCAGGGATGAAGATCTGAGTGACTTTGAGAAGGACCAAGTCCTTACGGTCGGAAGACTGCATCAGAGCATCTCCAAAATGGTGAGGCTTGTGGGGTGCTCATAGTCAGCCGTGGTGAGTACTTTCTGAGAGTGGTCTGTGGAGGGAAAGACCACAAACCACCGACAGGGTGTTGGGTAGCCAAGACTCATCGATGTAAGATGTGAATGAAGGCTATCCCATGTGGTACAGACCAACAGAGGGGCTGCTGTAGCACAGATGACAGATAACTTTGATGATGATCACAGGAGTAATGTGTCACAACACATTGCATGGAGCCCAGCTGTGTATTGGGCTACATAGCCCTAGATCGGACTCATTAGTCCAACGCGTCTCTCAGATGCTCGACCCATACCCAGCCATCCACAGGATGGAACAGAAAATAGAATTCAGTGGACCAGCTGACCAATTCCATCGCTCTAAGGTCCAGTTCTGATGCTTGGATGCCCATTGTAGGCATCTCTGACAGTGGACAGGGGCCACCATGGGCTACTGTGCCCCATATGCAACAGGGCTTGATGCCCTGTCTGCTGTGACACGTTGTTCCCATAGCCATCATCAAAATTATCTGCCACTTGCAGTAGCCCTTATGTTGGCCTTCCTGTTTAAGATGCCCTGACCCAGTCATCTGGCCATAATGATTTGGCCCTTGTCACAGTCACTCAGATGTTTGTCCCTGCCCATCTCTTCTGCATTCAACATGCCAACTAGGTGGACAAAATGTTTCCTTACCAACTAATACATCCCAGACCTTGACACACACCATTTTTACTAGATAGTGAACCTAATTCGCTTTACTTAGGGGTGATCATAATGTTTTGGCTCCTCGCACATCAGATGCTGTGGATGTTTTTTTTTCTAAAAGACAGTTGTTTTCAGAATTTTTACAGGTTACGTGTATTTATGCGTCAATGCATGTCAATGTATCAAGGTTGTGTCCATATCCAGTGCAGGCCACAGTGTTAATTATGAAGACTGAGGGTCATGTGCCTTTAAGGAGACTAGATGAAGTGGGTCGATTTGCTGCGGCCTGCTGTTTATGCTCAGCGAATTAAAATTCAGGAAGGAGACACCAAAGCCACGCCGAAAGATGAATAATCGCAACGTCGCTCAGTACCGCGGTTTGAGATCTTGCTCCTGTAAGCCACACTGCACTGAGGAGCCTCTGTTTGTCCCCATTTTGGGACTGATTTATGATCCAACCCAACGAGCACAATTAGGACCCGGCCGCAGTTGGCACGGCAATCTGAAACCCTCCAATCTGTGAGTCGTAACACTCCCTCGCACTATTCTGACCTATAAACTAAATTGTAATTTTTCAAGATGGCCTCACAGAGGAGTCGTTTGACAGTTGCTTGCATTCGGGTTAAAAAATGTTGAAAATCGCTTAAGCGGGAAAGCCTGCCGGGACCTTGAGTCCCTCAACATTAGTTTTAGGTTGAATTTTTATCCAAAAAAGAAATTTTGGAAGCAAATATTTCCCGAACCGTATCCTACTCCTTAAAAATAACTTATGACTGAGTTACTGCGATGGACAAAAATACATTGTCTCTCTTGCAAAGAGCAGGTCAGTACTCATAAAGGAGGAAAGCGTGAATTTAAACACAGGCCTGCACCGCAGACGAGGCCTCTAGCTGCTGGGCTGTGTGAAGGACAAGGTCAGCCGCGCGTTAAGGTCGAGGGTGAGCGGCGGAGCTGTCTGAGCTGAACACACTGGCTGACGGCTGTCGTGTCTTTCGCATCACAGAAAAAATCAGAAGCGGCTTCCTAGTTAGCAGGCGGGATCTGTGAAGCATGAACTGCAAAGACATGGTACATGAACACGGACGGGGGGTGGAGACACTTTGCTTTTTAAACTAACTGGCTGTGAGGGTGGATGGATCTGTAAATGTTTGACTTCGCTGGATGCCCCCTTTAGGCTTTGGGGAAGCCGGGGGGGGGGTGGGCGGGCAGTGGGGGGCGGGA
>JAODJW010000040.1:11668744-11680445 GCA_026777045.1 Hyperopisus bebe | reverse complement strand
GTCGCTATAGCAACACAATAAATAAATAAATAAATAGATAGATAAATTATTATTATTATTATTATTATTAATAATAATAATAATAATAATAATATATTAAATAACCTTAATCTGAATCACTCCCCATTAAAATACCTGTGAATTTCAGCTTTGCACAGTTTCCAAACTTTAGACCTTTGTTGATGCAGCAGTACATCAACAGATCTGCCTCAGTGATGTTCTTCAGTTGCAGACTGTGTGTGGAGTTAAACATGGGAGTCAGCCTCCCTCTGTATTCATCTCCTGATGCTGCGGGATGTGCCAGAACACGGAGGATGCTCAAGCGCAGATTTCCTCTGGGATAAATGCCCCGATAAGATCTATAACGCTCTCTGCCGATGTGTCTGTCTCTGGGCGGCCTGCACGGTGGTGATTAATGCCAGCGTGACTTTTTAAATCACTCTGCGGGACAGGCGCTGACCAGTCGGTGCTGACGGATTGGGGAATGTTGCCTGCCTGGCTGTGAAGCCGGCTTCCCCCCAAAGACGGCTAACACCAAAATCAACGTCTCTGATTTCTCTGGCAGAAAAACCTTTTTCTGAGCATTTATAGCCGGTCAGGCAGAATTAAATGATTAAAACTTAAGGGCCCACCGTTACAGGTCTTTGGCCTCCCCTGTAGAGCTAGATTTTTTTTTTTTTATGGCTCAGTAGATTATTTTAGGCCCCAGATTTTTTTTTTCTTTTGCATTTCTATTTTTAGTTCTAACACCATCTAGTGGATGGCCTCGCCCCGGAATAGTTCAGAAACAGCTGTAGCTGTAGCTGTAGGCAAAATGAAAGGAAATATAAGAAAAATCAACTATGATTTCTCACTTGGGGTCTGAACCCCCAACCCCTGGACCGAGTGTCTTTTTAAATCTGCTTTATTTAGTTACTTCACTGGTTAAATTAATAGTAATTTAAGTTTGGTATATCTGTTAACAATAAAGTAGTTAGGAGGTCACATTACAAGCTGTAAATGAAAATATTAATTGAGTCACAATGCCTCTGTAAGGTTGGTTACTGTAAGTACAGTATTAAAATAATTTATTGTGAAAGTTAATTGAAATAAATTCCGAAGGCTTAGCCAGGGCTGCCCATTAAAATTCCATTTCGGAGGAAGGCTTTTTAATGAAACTTTTTGTCTTGCTTTTACAAGTAGTGGATAAATGAAAATTTGGAGCAGAAGTTCCATACTGTGTGTGCCAACCCTGTGGCCACTGCAGGTTGGGGTTAGCATGTCAGTGGCGTGTGTGTGTGTGTGCTGTAGGCTGAGTTAGCATGTCAGTGGCGTGTGTGTGTGCTGTAGGCTGAGTTAGCATGACTGTCTTCATGTATGGAAGGTGTTTCACTGGTCAGAGGCAGGAGGGATCTCTGCCATGCCCTCCAAGAAGGGACGTGTGACAGCATGGTGACAGCGCTACTCTGCAGGGGCTCGGCCGCTTGCGGGGCTCTCTATCGACGGTGGCGCATTTTCCTGCCGTGTTTCATTCGCTCAGCTGTTGACTCCAATCTGCTGCAATGGGAGGAAGTCTGCGAGCGGGGAAAGAGGGCACAGGAGAAGGAAAGTGACTCGTCGTTACTCATCTTGTGGACTTGGATGCCATCGAGCTGAAAGGCAGCGGGTTTGAGAACAATAAGGTCTGGGACAGCTGGCTGTTCTGTTTGCGGTCCTGTGTCTGACCGTGAGCTGATGGCATAGATGATAAAAACCATTTGAGGCCCCACAGTAGCTGTTGCCTGCCTTCTAATCCTGTTTAGCACTCTCTTGCCACCTAGTCAGGTGCTGTGGGGGGGGGGTGAAAAGAGACCCATTTTGCTTTCTTCTGACAGAGTGGGGTGCTGACGGTGAAAGTAAGCCGAGACTTTGGGACGTACGTCATCAACAAGCAGACGCCCAACAGACAGATCTGGCTCTCATCTCCAACGAGGTACAGAGTCTCTTGTGTAGGGCCATCGTAGCGTAAACACAGCGCTGGGTCTTAAAGGCACGGTCTGCCTCCACCCCTCACTCTTACAGCAACCTTAAATATATATTGCAGGGGTGCCCAATACGTCGATCACAAAGGCACTGTGGGTAGATCACATGGCATAAAAAAAATAGAGGATGGGTGATAGGCTCATCCATCCGATATATGATAATCGTCACACTTGATTGACATACAGGGCAGCCAGTCTGACATCTTTTTTTGACACGAGTCACCATGCATGCGGGTTCAACCGCGCCAACTGCTGAAAAACTCTAGCAAGGTACCGAGTCGCCTAGTCAGCCTCCAATTTATTTCTACTAAACTTAAGAAAGGGTATAAAAATAAATGGGGGAGCTGGACCAAGTAAGAAGCCAAAAACCGACCACTTCCATACGGAATGGGGGGAGGTCTCTTTTTCACAATGTCATATGCGAAGTGCCTTTGCTTCATCTGTCAGTCTGCCATTGCTATTCCGAAGAAGGGAAATGCGGAGCGACATTTTCAGACTGTGCATGAAAACTATGACATTAACTTCCAAAAAGTAATCTGAGAATGAGGAAGGTGAAGGTACTAAAATCCCGAAAATGTACAGAGTTGTATTGTGCAATATGGGTTCCTGCAGTTATGAATAATAATAATAAAGAATACTCAATTTAGAAATAAATATATGCTTTGCATTTTTATAGTAGGTAGATCATTTTGACTTGGTCATTTAAGTACCTCGCAAGCTGAAGAAGTGTGGGCACCCCTGATATATTGTATTAGCTTTCTAGCACATTAATGCTTCGTGTGATTGTCCATCAGGGCAGGACCAGAATATTACAACTTAAGAATCTAGCCTGCATGTGTGTGTCACTGAATACTGAACAGTTTGTTTGCTGGCCTTGTTTGACCTCTATGTTGAACCTAGGGGCAGGTCCCCATACTGCCTCTGAGCATCCCAGCGGCTTTCCGCTCACCTCTGCTCTTCCATCCTCTCCTCCAGCGGTCCAAAGCGCTATGACTGGAATGGCACACAATGGGTTTATTCCCACGACGGCGTCTGCCTGCACAACCTGCTCTCCAAGGAATTCTCTGCCATTTTCAAGCGTGACATGGACCTGTCACATTTGATTCATCCCTGAACCTGGCTGTATGGATGAACTGCTTCTGTTTGCTTATATGTTCCCCAAACATTGAAATGTTTGCATTGTAGCCATAATGCAATCAGGATGAGGCCAACAGTCATAGTGCTAGAATCTCTAAGATCTGGTCTGCCCTTCCATATAGTGAAACAGTTCATGTAAATATGTAAGCCTTTTCATGTGTGGTGTCATTTAAAAATCCGACTTTTTTTGCTCTGTAACTGCCCATGATTTTATGGATTTGTGTGTTTTTGAAAGTATTCATCAGATTACTGTAAAACCTCTGCCTATACAGTTACAGCCCTGTGGAATTCATGTTTTTCCCCTAGAAAATACTCAGTCCATTTTCACCAGATAAAAAAGGATTATTAAGCGCAGATGGACAAAAGACCCATTATTTTAAGCTCATGTCAGTTGGATTTTCTGGCTTTTTACCTTTAATAAAATGTTGGTTTGTGCGTTCTTCTGAATTTTTTTTTTTATTAGTAATATTTAGTAATACACTATATATTTGTGTGTGTGTGTGTATGTATGCATAATATAGTGCACGGTGTAATTTGATACTCGAATACCGCTTACCACCCCCATTCTCTCACAATGATACTAGGTACCAGTTCTGTCCTGTATCAAATTCAAAATCTTGCTTCTCACCTTCAAAGCACCACATGGCCTTGCGCCCCCTTACCTCTGTGAACTCCTGACCCCTTACTCTCCCCCCTCCCTGTTTCCCATTATCTAGAAGTAAGTAAAGAAACAATAAAAACTTCAAATTCAAAACACATTCTGGAATTGTTTTCAAAATATATAATTTCATCAACCATTTTTTCACAGTGTACAAATAATTTTTGGCTACACTGTAGGTCACTGGCCCTATCCTATACAAGCTGAAGTGATTACTGCATGGGTCTTTTATGTGATGCTGTTGTCAAAAGAATGAGTGTTCCATGTGACTTATCTTGATTTCTGCCCAAACAAAGAGTTCATGTCCTGTGAATAAGATTCTTTTCATCAGAAGACTCATAACCAACCCAGCAGGGGGCGATCAATCCTGTAGGTGTGACAGGAGGCGGCCTAGGGTGCCAGCTTGTGCGGGCGCACTGATCTGCCAGCCAATTTCACTTCACCTCAGACGCAGGGTGCCGGTGGTGATGCTCGCCTAATGCACTATTGGCTAGGACTGGTACTGCAAGCCTGTACTCTAATTTCCAAGACCACCATATACAGGGGTGGATTAACTCAACCAGCACAGACGTTCAGGTGTTGCTGATTTTACGAATCGTTCCATTTTCCCCAAAGTGGGGCTGTGCCCTCATGCCTGTCAGGGCCCTAGGCTATAGGCCATATCCTAGCACAGACTGTGCACCAGTCCATGCCTGACTGTAGGTCTATTATGTCATAGCATCATATGTGGAAATAAAACATGGCAGTATCATATCATTTTTTACTTCTTGTAATACGGCCCTGTATCTCAGAACGTCTGTGAGGCAACTGATAAGTAATCTTCCCCATCTCTAACAAGTGAAAGCTGACAAAATTCATGAGAGGCTGTTACCTATATAGCTTGAAGACGTGCTTGCTTTTTAAGATTGCTGTCCAGGTTTTATCATGGGACTGGTGAACAAACAAAGCTGGTCAAACAGGCTTTACCACCATCCTCCTGGAAATAAAAAAGGAAATTTTGCTAAGTGACATTTTTTAAAGATACTTGTGATATGCTATGTTATATTCAATTATACGTAAAAAGCTTATTTATTAACAAGCATTGATCGAATGGTCACTGAAAGCAGATGCCGCCTGAGTCAGAGTGGCGGCACAGAGCGTTACCTGCGGCTCCTACGCGCTGGCGTGGCCTTGCGGACGCAGGTGAGCCACGAGGAACGATTTTTGTTTTACAGGGTAGCGCTTCCCTCATGAATATTAATGAATTTCCTCGAACCACCCAATAAAACGAAAATTCGCCGCTCGCGGTTCACCTGCGGCCGCAAGGCCACGCCCCTCTACCTGTCCACGGCTCACTCTCACCTGGATCGGGAGCCAGCGCCATCCCGGAAGCCGTCTTCCGTCTGTCTGCTTCGCCTGAGGTGTTTTCCGGATTTCATGCGTTGCGGTTCGACTTTGCTGTAAACTCTTGAGGTAAGCCAACGTAAAACACCTCCCTTTTAGCTTAACGGTGTACTGGACAGTAAAGAAGATTCGACTTAACCGGCGTTACTGAAGTTAAAGTCTAAAGTTGACAATGTTAGTGGCTTGTGATGGGGAATTTTTATTCTTCACAGTATGCGTAGTAAAGGTATTTTCATGTGTTCCTACATCGTATCGGGTGTTGGGCAAGTCTAGACTGTTCCACTTGATAGGTATTTAATCGTCATTTTTTCCACATAGATCATTCGTTAGAATAGGTAGAATAGCTTCTTGCTCTGTTGTTTTTGGCATTGGGTACGTTTATTATGTTTATATACTTGCCTGAATTGTATACTTCAAATACAGCCCGGGAACCGGTAGGCGCTTATGTACACTCTCTCGAACGTTGTGTTTATGTTGTATGGACGTTTCTTTCTTTGTTTTAACCTGCTGGAATCATAAATTTAAACAGAAACTAAATGCACCTCTGCGACCGGGTTAGGACTTTTTCCGTTTTCTGGCTCTTCTGACGGATCCTGTAACATTTCCTCTCTAATGTTTTGTCTGAATTATAATTCTTGCCATGTTTCTTATAAAACATTTTGTGTAGAACCTGATTATGAATTCACTGCTGAAAGTACTGTATTGCTGCAAGTGAAGCCTCTCAGAAAGAAATTCTCATGAGGACACTGGAAAAAATGCACCTGAAAAGCAGAAATATTCATGTCACGGAAATGGTTTGACTTTATAATGTATGCATACCTGGAGTTTTATCTGTCACAAAAGACAAGGACGAATGTTAGCAGAAACCTGGGTGAATCTACTGAGTCAATGCCAGCCAGCCACCTAGCTAGCTAGCTAGCTAGCTATCCACACTGTGTGTGTGTGCGTGTGCGTGTGTGTGTGTGTGTGTGTGTGTGTGTGTGAGTGAGTGACTGTAGTCTTACTTCTTTCCCTGGACTAATTATCATTCTAAAAAAACATTACATTGGAATAAAAGTCATCTGGATCCCAGACAGCCAACCCCATTAGCCAACCAGCCAGAACTTGCTAAATTTTCCCACAGTCTGAGAAATAATCTGTGCAGAGTCGTTTCTTTCTCTCAGCACCATCCAAGAAATAAAGGGCACGTTTTATTGTGGGCCGGTGTCCAGTGCGATAGGCCTGTCAGGGGCTGACACTGACGAAGCGCAGAGGACTGGGTCTCTCTTGATGCTGCTTGTTGTGTGAAAGGGGTGATATTATCTATTTTTGGAGGGAAATGTCCTGCCTGGGGAAAAATATAGTCAGAAAGTAGAAATAAGGGCTAGGCAGTGCAGTGGCAGGCGGTTTGTGTCGGATTATTTAGTGGAGCTCGACAGTCCCTTCTTCAACGTCCGCAGCTGACTGAGTGCTAGCGGGTACGCAGACAATCATGGTGAAGCCATGGGGAAGTCTCTGCGGCCTGCCTCGGCCTTGCCGTTGTGAGCTGTTTTTTTTTCTTTGCTATGAAACATTTGCCCTGGAACAAAGGTTTGCAATAAAGTTGCTGATGAAGGAGAGAAATCTCCCAGTTGCTGGATATCACAGCAGTTTGTCTCAATATTCCACACCCCCGCACCACTGTGAAAGTCTCTCTGGGACATGCTGGGATGAGGCTTCCCACTCCCGGAGAATCATGCCATAGCTTCGAAAAGGAACCGAAAATAATTGGTATCACAGTCAAGACAGTGTAATATTTAGAGCTCACACCTACTGTAAAGGCATATTTTAAATTGTGTGAGTTTATAATAATTAAGAACATTCCTACAACCAATTTTGAATGTGTGAAGTTCGCCTGGGAACCAGCATGTTTATAATTTCTATCTGTTCCTCTATCCCTGCATTCATTCACACATAACTGCTTATCTAGAACATGATTATGATGAATTTGGATCCTATTCAGAATAGGGCATAACCACATTGCTGGAGGAAGTGCAGACAAACATGGGGAGAACATGCAAACTCCACATGCACAGCTGGGGCTGAGATTTAAGCTGCCAGCCCTGGAGGCGTGAGGCTATGGGCTGCCCACTGAAACACCGTGACTCCCTGCTAACAGTGTATTGCAGGTCTAATTTAAACACACACACACACACACACATGCTGTTAGCCAGATTCTCAGGGCAGCATCTGGGCACAGACCGTCTAGATATTTAAAATTAAATCTATTAATTGGGCTTGGCACTATTAGCTTTTTAGCAAACAGGTTCCTTTTGTCTTGTTCTCTTGCAGAATCCCTAAAGCAGTGGTTAAAGGGCAGTTCCCATCAAATTTCCTGTTAGCCGTGTTTGCGGTTTCATTTTTATAAGTAATAAAAATGAGCGTTTCTGTGCTCCACTTCCCTGGCTGTGGTTCACAGTCGGCAGTTTCGCATCATTTTCTGCGAGTGTTTTGCGAACATCCTGCACCTTGTGGTCCTGGGCATAACATTGGGGGAGGATAGGTTCTCCACCCATTTAAGGAGGTCCAGAGGGTTGTATTGGCTGCTTGTGATTATTGGGCGGTGACAACCCCCCCATAGTGTATGCGCATGCTTGTGATTACAGTTTGCAGTGCAATATAAAAACCACTTTTTGACAGGTCTCAAGTGTTTATACAATAAGTACATCTGTTGCTTTGTCTGTTGTTTTTGTAGTTTTAATTTATAGCATAATGGAATGGTTTGGTATTACTGCCAGTATCCACAAAATGTCTTTCCAATTGTCTGTTATACTTTTAGGTCTATGTATTTTATACTTTAGTTGTGTTAGAGGAGGAATGTTTTCTGTACTTCAGATATGGAGTATGTCCATTCTTGAATCTGTTTCATGCTTATGGAATCGCGGTTTGTAAAGTCAAATTATGGTGTCTCAGTGGGGGGCACAGGTGTGCCTCACACGTACAGGGTTGGGGGTGTGGGGGTCTGAATTCCACTCCCACCTTGTATATATGGAGTTTGCTGTTGTGTTGGTTTCCTCCCGCAGTCCAAGTACATGCAGTTAGGTGACTTGGCATTGGTAAATGGCCCATGGTTTGTGTGTGTGTGTGTGTGTGTGTGTGTGTGTGTGTCCGTGTGTCCGTGTGTCCGTGTGTCCTGCTGTGGACTGGCATCCTGTCCTGGGTGTCCCCTCCGTAATGCCCAAAGCTGGGATAGGCTCCAGGCTCCCTCTGTAACTTAATACAGGATAAGTATTTGGTAGATGGAAAGTCATTTCTCATTTTCTCAAATACAATTTATAACCCTTTCCTGACCGAATGCTTAAGTGCTAAAGTCCTGAGTACATTATATATTATCATTTCTCTGTTAAATTAAGCCAGTGTATGTGGAACAGTACAAACAAAATGAAATAGGTAAGGTATTATTTATTTAACAGGTCTATAAGATCTCTGTGTTTAATGTTAAAAACATGTACACAGAGTCAGAAACTGAGCTGTTTATAGTTTGTACGGAAGCACTTGCATACAACAGTAGATATATACATCGATCAGCCATAACATTAAAACCACCGGCCTAATATTGAGTATGTCCCCCTCGTGGCACCAAAACAGCTCTGACCCATCTAGGCATGGACTCGACAAGACCTCTGAAGGTGTCCTGTGACACAAGTAGCAGATCCATGAATCAGTGAGTCTTGAGTGCTTATAACCCTATTGCTGCTTCATTGGGTGGCCTTTCTTGAACCACTTTGGGTAGATTCTGACCACTGCATACCAGGAACGCCCTACACAACCTGCCATTTTGGAGATGCTCTGACCAAGGCATCTAGCCATCATGATTTTGCCCCTGTCAAAGTCACTCAGACCCTTGTGCTTGCCCATTTTTCCTGCTTCTAATGCATCCTGCTTCCAATGCATCAACTTCAATAACTGACTGTTCAATTAATATATAATGGCGTCCTTAACAGGTGCCATTTAATAGACATAATGTTATTCAATTCACCTGTCAGTGGTTTTAATGTTGTGGCTGATCAGTATATACATGCATTCTTACACTATATGGTCATTAATATGTGGAGTTGTGGACATTTCTTTTAACTAGAGGAAGTGGCAAATTAAGCTTCATCCATTGTTGACACAGGACTATAATTAAGTACAGCTAGGCAATATCCTGCAACAAACATTAGTGGCAGAATGGGTGATTGCACATACTTTTGGCCATATAGTGTATGGATATGTACTTTTTTTCACCCTAAGGGAAAATTGTTTGCCTACCCAAGAACAGAAACGAACACATGCACTAAATGGGCAAAAGTCTGTGGACACCAGCTTGTTCAACGTCTCATTTCGAAACCAAGAGCATTAAATCAGCCCATTGGTGCTACAGCCTCTACTTTTCTGGATTAATGTGCTGCCATGAGGTGTTGGAACACTGCTGGTGGGATTTACTGCCGTTTAGTTAGGGCTTTGATGTTGATTCTGATTGACTGGCGGCTTCACACCTGGTTCGCAGGTAAAGGAAGACTGGAAAATCAGCAGTGCTCGGACCTTGAGGACCGTGATTTCAATAACCCTGTCCTAGACATTTTGACCTTCAGTCACCTTGCTAGTGGTTTACCTGGAAAGCTCCAGTAGGACAGAATTGTGAATCTGACCCGTTGGAAAGATGCCACCCTGTGACCGTGCCAAGCGGAATGCCGCTAACCTCGCCCATTCTGCTGCTCATGTTTGTTGCAGGATATTGCGTGACTGTCCGTTTAATTATTCACCTGTCTCAAGAATACAGTAGATGTCCTAATTTGGCAGTTCCTTCAATTAATAGGGGTGTCCACATACTGTACTTCAGGCCAAATAACGTAGTGCAAATGCAAGACGATACTCATGTGCAAAATGTATAAATAAGGAACATATAAATTAAGGGGGGTGTTCTTGTGATGAAAATTGTCGTATATCAATATGCAGCAAACCCTTGTCTGTGAAATGCTGTCATGATGTCTGTTATGCTTGGAAGTGATAACTGGCATGTCCGGGGGAGGTATCACAGTGCCTGATGGCAGCGGGCAGGAAGGATTCCCAGCAGTGCTTCTTAGAACACTGCAGTGGAATGGGCCAGTGGCTAAAGGGGCTGTAGGAGCGCCCCATGGAGGCCACGGGCAGAATTGCACATAATGTTGTCCGATTTAGCCACCATCCTCTTCTCTACTGCTGCCTCCAGATTGTCCAGGGTCAAAAAATGACCCACGAAATAGCTCAAATTATTATTAGGCTGCGTGATCTTTTAGTTTTTCCTCACTGCTGTTGTGTTGTTTAGACAACAGAAGGTGCAATAACTTGGTCTGCTCCCCTACCAGCAGCCAACTAACGCAACCTGCAGAAATAACACTGTGGAATGGTGAAATTGTTAAGAAAAGGCATTTTAAAATATTAAATATTTTAATTAACAGGCTACTATCTCCAGACTTTACAAATGTTTGTAAATAAATACTGTTGACAGTAACATTTTTAATGATTTACAAAAGGAATATTTAACTTGATAAAGAATGGGAAAATAAATGTTGCATTTTTTAGTGATTTTATTATCTTTTTTTTAATGAAAAATATTGTGGGAAGATTGAATTGTACATTGAAGCGAATTGTGAATTGTGGGAATGGGTGAATCATTACATGCTTAGAGCTGGCCTTATCGTGAGTTTGTTCATGTGTTTGGCATCAGCATAACTGATGTCACTTCGCCAGAAGACCACAGTGCGGAGAAGTACACTGGACATTGTGGACGGCTTCCTCGGGAAGCAGAGCCTGCTCTGGCCTTTCTTTGTAGAGCGCTGCAGTGTTGGATGGCGCTGCTGTGTTGGATGGAGTTTCTTCAACTCGCTCCTCAGCTGGTCAGGAGAGGCAGATGGTCTGGGAAGTGGGGTGGCGGTGGAGACCTTGCATGTGGGATGTTGGGGGAGGGCCGAGCTGGTGAGTAAGAATGAAATCTTGAACAGATTCAGATTGGTGCGCAGTGGTGTTGTGTTGTATTTTGGATGGAAAGGAAATCTGAATATGGCCCAGCTGGGGATTGAGCCTGTGGCTGTGGAGGCGTTGACCAAGCTACGCTAACCACTATGCGGTCCACTTCATGCCATACTTCAGTTAGGTATTTTCATGATTGTTCACAGGGTGTGTATCGTACCTGTAATTCTTAGTAAAGTTACAGCCCAGTGCTACACAAGAAGTAAACAAGATCTGAAATCTTGGCCCTCATTATCTTGATAGTACAAGCCCATCTTAATAAGGCTGGGAATAATCAGTGGGATCCAGTGATCAGGGCGTATTGTTTGTTTTCATTTCCCCATCTTTGGAGCTGAAGGATCTTGGGTGTCTCATGTGTTTACTCATTTCTGGATTGTCCTGGATGGAAAGACAGGAAGAAATTGGACTTGAATGATGAGTTTACAATTCTCTGAAGTAACCCCCATGGGGTGGGATGACTGGATTTTTGAGTACCGCAGCCCAAGGTAAAACTTACACTGCAAACCTCTAGAAG
>JAODJW010000040.1:11638303-11650913 GCA_026777045.1 Hyperopisus bebe | reverse complement strand
CCCGAAGCGCACACACACACACACACACACACACACATACACTGCTTGCCCATCACAGTTATAGCACTGCCTCTCATAGTGACCTTATGTGTAGCTGGAACAGAAGTTCAGTATTGGTCATTTTCTACTCTGCATGTGTGGAGTGGGGGTGGACAGGGAAAGATAATAAGGCATTGTACTTGTGATGGCAGTGTGCAAATGTCTGGTCGTTTTGTGCCCGGAAGAATTATTAAATATAGGGCTCTTGTCACATTATATGATATTCACATCATATGAAATAAAAGGGATACTAAATCGGTTTAGTAAACAAAAATGTACACTACAAACTCAAACTTCTCAAATCTGCCTGGGGATTGAAGTTCAGCTTCATTTGACATTCTGTTCATTTCCTTGCATATTTTCCATATTTAGACACGCATTCTGAAAAAATACCTCGAGGTTTTTTTTTTTTCTTCAGTTTATTTTATTATATACCGTATGCTACGATGTACACTCCCCGCAATTAACTGCGTGCGAAACTCACGCAATAATTTCAAAATACATTGTTATAGGTCATCGCAAAACATACAACTCCAGCAGCGACCACTCACGGTAAACACTCTTGCCGTCAGAGTAGCCACATACTTTCCTCATTATGTCCGAGATGTATGCGACACTTTAGAAACTGAAAGATCAAAACAATGACCGCAATGTCCACATAAACAGACATCACAATTGTTTGCTTTGGAACTTTCAGATAACAGTTAAATCAATGTAACCAACTTGGAGGAATCCAATCTTTTGAAGGGAGCGCTAAGAAGATTTAAAAAATCATGTCTATTGAGGCATCTTATCGGGGGGCATAAAGTAACATTTTTTAAATCAACGTTCTTTATGGATAATAAAACAAAAGTAAAACGATAGTGGAGCCTAATATTTATTATCCTTGAGATAATAAAGACAGCTCGCCCCCCGCCCGATGTTGGTACATTCTTAAAGTAGGTTGGGTCGATTGAATTTTTTTCCTGCAAAAATGTTTCAGGCTATTTAGAATCCGTTGGGATTGTTCTAAAGAAACCGATGTACGTGAAGCTTAAGAGTGGAAGAAGTACCGCTGTCAAGAGCCATGCTTTTCGTTAGCCCCTGAAAAACCCAAAAGAAGATCAGTCACATTATAGAGCTCAGCTGCTTGGTTTGCGGTTAACGAAGTGTACAGAAATATCCGTAACTTTGTAAAGCAAGTTTAAAGAAAGAAGATGCCAGTAAAAGGGGGGAGAGTGATTTACCCCGGCAGAAGTGAGCACGGTGGCGTAAGTAGCTAGCTTTATATACCGTATACGCTAGCTGTTATCGTTTACAGTTTATTTTTAAAAAACTGTTCAGATCTTGTCATTTTATTTTCATCAATACCTTAATGGACATAACACTAAATTAAAAAGTTATAAAGGAACGAAAAACTATGACGGGGTTGCGATCGCGAACTCGGACACCGCAGTTCACCTGTTGAGTTTTCCTTCCAGTTCTCATCCAATTTAAAATGGCACCGTAAATATTTCTTTGATGGTGTTCTGACGTCGTGATTTTTATATGATGTCCTTGACTTTATTACGTGTTTACGATAACTTATAGAAAACAAGATATTAGGGTAGTATTTCAAATTCCTAATGTCTTTGGCCTTTTTTATTTTAGTGTGGTACGGACTTGTTGCAATGCTGCGTTTCTGTAAGCATTTCTCGTCTAGTTCTGTCACTGAATATGACCGTAACTATGCTGAAACCATATTATATTGATGTTTATGGAAATCGTGAGTATTTATTATAAAAATGACTAATGCCACCTCCTCCCGTGAGTCAGGCATACCTAAGTAACTTAGCAACCACTGTCCTTAAATCCGGAGGTCTGTGGAGGAGAACTCTTTCTGTGCAAGTTTGGGGCTCATTACCTTGAAAGAGCAGTAGTTTTCTAGTAACATGAGTCATTAAGGCGCTTTCTTATTTCGACAGAATGGGGCTGGACTTCTTTGCAAAATCCCGAATTAAATTCATGGCGAGCGTTTTACAAGTTAGGATTTCCAGTTATGATACATGGAAGTATTTTTACTGGGAGCCTCTTATGTGCGATAAAGGTACAGCTTCCATTCGGTGGCCGGTTAAGGTCTCCTGAACTCCTTGTACTGTGAGCTAATTTTCGAATGAACACCCCTTGTAAGGAACTGGGGTATCGTGTTTGTTGGCACACGCCACAATAGTATAGCAGCTTAGTTGACCTGGTGAAGTGCGGTGTAAAACTTTCTTGATTGTTCAAAGATTTTTTTTTTTTAAGTATGCCTTTCTAATAGGAGCACTTGACAGTATATGCACCCCTGGAATTGTTGTACCAGTGTGAAGCTGTACTTGAACTTTCTTTGCCTCAGTATTACATCTCTGGCTTGTACCAGCTGGTTTAGGGTTGGTTTAGCAGATTAATCTGTCCTATCATATTGAGCGTTAGGGCCAAGACAAAAATGGGCACGCAACAGAATAGTAAATTATGGCTGCACAGCAATACCGACCTCATAATTCTGTCACCAGTGCCCAGTACTCAAGCATTTGAGTGGAGACATGCTAAAGAAATGTAGTTTTTTTGTGAAGTGTCAGCTTGTTTGTGCAGCTGGAGTTTCGACCATGGGATTTGTAAATGTTGTCTTACTGAATGGAGAGCTTGCCTCAGTTTAAATTTTAACTCATTGGATGAATTCTCACGAGGCTCTTGGATGCCCACTGATTATTCTATGGGCTGCTGACCTTTTCTGTTCAGTATTTCCTGTAATGCTCTGTGTCACGCTGCTTCTTCCTTACAACTTGGATTATAACTGATTAAACTAAATGCATAGGATTCTATGTTTAAGGGTGTGTGTGTATGTATATATATGTGTGGGTGTATATTTATATATTTATATATATATATAAATAAAGAGATAATATGAAAGAGAGAGAGAATGTAGTTGCTTCTTTGTACTGCATAATTAAATTTAGTTTTGCCCTTAAAACGATGGCAGAGAAGTGTGACACCCCACTCCACCCCTGTTACTTTGATATCTGGCTCAAGCTGAAGCAGGTGGTTCTCCAGAAGATGTTTTTGGAGTTTGCTGGTCTGTAATGATACGATTGGTTGTTATGGCTCAGTCTAAGCTACTCACTGTTCAGTCCTGTCTTTACTATTATTATTATTATTATTATTATTATTATTACTTGTATAAACGACTAGTGCTCCGTTTGTTGCTTTGTTAGAAATATTTTATGATCTGGCTACCTTGAAATTTCAGCACACAAAAAATTATGACAAAGAAAAACCATAATTTCAGAAGAACCTGAGAGTAAAGTCATCAGTGTTAGGGAGAGGACAGTTAAATAAATAAATAAAAAAGAAATCTAAAAAATAACCTAAAGGGTAAAGCTTCTGTCAAAATGTGTTCAGAAATGCTAAGAGATGTTCAGGGGCAGGTGTGCATGAAGTTTGGGTGTAGCTAGCTCTCACAGCGCCTTGTTTGCATGGCTGATACAGGGCTGAAGTTCAGCCCTCATTTCTCCCTTGTGACTCATTCTTTCATCTCTAAACATTGTGAGCTGGACTTTTACTGGAAATAATGGAGAATGTGCAGACTTTGACATTGAGTTAGGGGTTTAAGCAGTTTGTGCCAGCTGGCTTGTGACGTACAGACTCCATGAAGAGCGGGGGATTCTTATTCGCTGACATAATTTTCCAACCAGTATGTGAGTCTAGTGGTGTAGAAATGCCAGGTACTCAGAGTGGGTGGTGCACTCATCTTTAATTACATCCTGCTCCACAGAAACACTTCCATAGTTTTAATGCCTTATCTGGGATGTTGAAAGCAAGTTATGAAGTCCCAGCCAAACCAGAAAGAAGCTCTTTAATTTACGTTCCCGCCCCACAGATCGCATACTTTTTAAAGGGGTTATGGTTGATATAGTCAGACCAGATTGCTGCATTTGCGGACCTTAATTTAAACTTTTTCCTTTCATCACTGGTTAACATAAGCCTATAGTGTTTTACCTTTTTCCTGCTCTGCAGCCGTTACTGCTGTCATGTGACGGTAAACTTAAAAATAAGGCGTTACAGGAATATAGGGAAGTGATTGTTCTAGCTTTGAATATCAAGTCCTTTATGTGGTAGTAATGCTGAAATATTTGAATAACCAAATTTTCATTCCAGAGTGTTGAATACTCTTTATGGCGACCATGCCTGTAAAAATGCTTGAGATATGCAACGCGTTGGATGTTAGGCTGTAGTGAAATACTTCCACTGCTGAAATGTCCTGCATGCGCATTTCCCCTGTAAAGCTAGCCTTCTCCATGACAACAGTAATATCGTCTTTTTCATTTATCTCCCCTAACAACAGTAGCCGGAGCTATTTTTGTGCATGTGCCTTGATGGCGAGCTGCCATAGGGATATAACTAGAGACACGGCCTCTGCGTGTCTGCAGGATGGAACGCAGGATCTGTCTGAATGACGGCTGACATGCTGATGGGATATGCTACCTCTACAGAAATTTTGCCTTGATGTGTTTGTTTAGGAACATCAATGACGTAGAGACTCTGCTTGTTTATTTAGGGAATCGGCCCTAGAGCCATTTTTTATTTTCTAAAATTTGCTATTTCAGCAGTTATTCGGAATGACCTTTATGCCAGAGGGATGTCAGAGAGATGACAGGACCATCCACGACCACGGGCCTTCCTCGCTTATAGTCTGCGGCCCGAATTTTTGTCTTGTTTTTCTTCCCCCTGTGAACATGACTAATACGACACGGCCCATCCGAAGAGATTGCAGGAAAAGGATGGTTTGCAGAGAGCTTCCTTTCTGTTGCTTTTGTCACCACACCCTTGGGTCCACAGGGAAGCGGAGATGAGAGTCAAGAGCATGGAACATAAAAGAAACTAAAATGAAGATGTCAGGAGATCTTGGGGCATGGGCTGCTTTATAAATAACCCCTCCCAGTGTACTCAGGATGTGCGTCTTGTCAGTTCACCTGGCTAACGGAAACCAAAATATGACTCTTTCGTGCATTTCAGTAGACCGTGAGCTATTTCTTTCAGAGATCCGCTGATAAAGAACTTTTTAATGTGTTGTTGTCCCTTAACAAGTGTATGAATAACTGCCTTATTTTGTAGTATTTTTTTCTAAACTTGTTAGATGGTCTTTATGTGGCCTTGTAGTTCTGCAAATGAAGCTTTAGCTTAAACCCATAAACACACTTACAAGTATGATTTTAGTTAAGGGAAGATACAAAGTTCATCACCCTCATCATCATGGCAGCTTCTCTCAAGTACTCCTTTGTGCTACCATCTGGAAAAAAGCAAAACCAATTGAATTAAAAAAATATCTATATTTATTGTGGTATGTATGTGTCCTTTTTACTTGTTCTATGCAGTTATAATTAATTACAAAGGATATTATCATGTCGAAGTTAATATATCAAAACCTGAAAATAGTGCCTTATTTCTTTGTAAATGTGCATGTGACGGTTTATTTTGAGTTAAGCAAGATTTTTTTTTTTTTTTTTTTTATGAATACCAGGAAAACGATTGAACTGGCCTAATTGGTATGGTGACATAAGTAATGGGGGGCTTTTTCATGATTCATGAGAAAAGATAAGGAAGGCCGTGTTTTCTCATCAATCTGTAAAACCTGCAGGATACTGTGCTCTGCTTAAATGTCTGTTTATGATTGATGATTTGCACCTATTTTGGTAACACAAACCTCTTGCCTTTTATCCATGGAAAAAAAATAAATATATTTGTACTGTTGGTTGACAATGGAAGCTGGAACCATTGTTGCATAACATTTCTGATTGTGGAGGGTGGAGTCTGTAGCTGGTTCAAATGGCATGAACACTAGTGCATTGTTTGTCCTGACACAATTAGTATGGAACTTCCTCCACAGGCCTGCAAGAACAATGAACGGTCCTAAAGCCTGATTGCATGCTTGATAGTGGAGCATGCCTTTTTTTTTTAAAAAAAAATCTTTATCAGAGGGAAACAAAACACTGGACACAAAATTAGTTTGACAAGAAATAGTATGGATGGATGAAGAAATAGTACGGACAAGCTCTGACTAATTGGGCAGAAGTGGAGAGGAAGAAGATCTGTTCCCTAGCTTAACCGGAAATTACTTCCTCTGACAACAAGGAAGTAAAGTTCAGCCGGATGGAGAACCTAATTTCTGTATAGAAACAACAAGCCACATATGGTTTAAATGTTTCTGAGAACATTTTTTGTTTAAACTTTGCAGATTTGTATGTGTTGATGTCACACACAAGTGAGAGCTTTTAGCATTCTAAGTGAGGTTGTGCTGTACCATGTTACAAGGACTTAAAATGGGGAACTGATATGTTTACTTACCAGCTACCCCCAGCCTAATAGAACCTGCTGATGTGCAGCTGGGTAGATGAGTATCCCAAGAAGGCTGTAGTGACAACACCAAATTCAGTTAGGACTAAAGAGGTGCTTTGTTTGTCCGCTTGAAAGCACTGCAAGAGGAGGAGCTGGACTTAGAACAAAGAGCATTTGTCAGGTGTAGAGTTTTAAATTCAGATCAACACGAGGACTATGGACTGCATCTCTTTTTTTTTTTTTTTTGATGTGCAGCATGTTTGTGTGCTCAGACCTCCTGAAATAACATGATCACTCGAGCAAGTGGTGCTTAATTGTGTTTGCAAACTTCTGCCGTACCCAGCTTTTGTCAGACTGATTGTCACGTGACAGCGTGATGGTCTCAATGAGCGGGAGACCTCTTTTGACCCGAAGTTTTTCACGTGCAAGCTGGTGCTGTGTTTTGAGCGCCTGCCTTGTGACCAAGAGCAGGTGTTTCCTGGCAGTGAGTGACTAATTTTATGATGGTCACTATAGTTGGTTAGCATGACCTTTTCATTTCTTTTTTTTTTTTAAAAAAAGGACTTCAGAAAATACAAATTAATATACTGTTTAGGCACTTGTTCAAAAGCAGTCTTTTTCATAGATATTGAGAGGAATACAAAGAAAATGAAGAGGTTTATTTGTGGAGAAGATGTCTGTTAAAGCGGATGTCCGTAGCTCTGTTGAAAAGGAATAAGGCTCAGGTGACGGCTGTATTATGTTTCAGCATGGAGAGGGCAGCTCTGACTGGCTGGGCTCTAAGCAGGTGTGGTGCTGGCTAGCCTATGTCCCTCAGTTTGTTCCTTTTGTTTCCCTCCATCAATCTGCAAAACACTTTGGGAGGCTTGGCGTTCGAGAGGGAGAAAGTCTTTCCTCTTGAATCTTTTCTTTTTTTGTCTTGTGCGAGCTGTACTTGATGGTCGCAGGGTGGATTTCACCTGAGCAAGGACACGGGGAGCTTTGAGAGCTACTGTTCACATGCTTCTCCAGCTCTTTACACTGAGCGGACAAAATGGCTGTCAGATTCAGAAGACAGGTAAGCCCTGGTCGCACACCTGGCCAGCTGTCTGTCACCTGCTTCAGGTCCTCTTCACGGCGTTCCCTCAGTGCTTTTTGCATGTTGGTGGAATGCAGAAAAACACCAAGTCTCAACAGAAGGTGAAGATGAAGGTGCTGCTTCTGAAATATGATGTTTCTTAACCTATTGGATGCCTGAACTTCTTGTAGGAGGGTGTCTGCGTTTTATATTCTTTTACTTGTCATAACAAGTGAATGATGATTCAGAACCTAGAACGTTCCCCGTCCGTATGGTTAATGAATGTTATTAATTATTTAGATCTTATTGTTCTAATGGTAATATAAAGGATGACTGTCTTGAGCACTTGACAGCTTGTTAGTTCGTCTGGGAGGTATCTTTGTGTTTACTCGCCTGAGATTCACACGCTTTTATCACACGCAGTTATTCAGTGACATGGGCCACTAGCTTTCACACATCATTCGTCATACAAGTTACAAATATCTAAAGAACTTGTATGTTTTTCCCATTTGCGGTCCAGTGTATACAGCCGGGTCATGCAGGCGTTTATTCGTTAGATGCCTTTCGGCACTGAGGAGAGAAACCTGAGCGTTGAGACCTTAACAACTGTGACGTGGAACTTGTGCAGTCAGGTTTGTTGCCTTTAAGGCTGAACTTTAAAGATATATCATTTGACTCGACGTTTGTGATTGGCTGACTGCCTTATGGCTGTTAATGCTTTGGCGCGGATTGGACTTTCTTTACCGGGCTGTGGCGACCACGTTGAATGAATACCGTTAAGATAGAATAGACTTCACTCTTGAATGATGGGAAACTGTCAGATGGATACATGCCAAAGACAGAATTTTCATGTCACGGGAAATACAAGCACCACTGAAGGCAGGAGTGTATAGGCGTCATCCTCTACGGGTTCACAAGCTGAAGTATGTTATTGGTGACACTTCGGCTCAGTTTTGGTTATTCTGTTGCCTCACCCCTTCGGGGTTGGGTGTTAAAGATCATCCTCCACCCTGTGTGGGTTGAGTTTGCCGTGTTATGCAGATTTCCTTTGGGCAATCCCCTGTCTTTCTACAATCCAAAGGCATGCAGTTTACCAAACTGTCATATCTAAATTGTCCATTATGTATGATTGTCCATGTGAGTGCATCTGTAACTTGTGAAGGGCTGGCATGCTGTCCAGGGTGTACCCAACCTTGTGTCCTATGCTGCCTGTTATCGGCTTTAGACCCCCCTGTGACCCTGACTGGGATAAGCTGTTAGAGGATGGATGGATGGATGGATTGATTGAGAAATAAAAGTATAAAAGTGCCAAAACAAGTGTGGAGATATTTTCAGTAATATCTATTTTTGTAATCACTAGGCTGTGTTGACGTACCAGCTCCAAGAGTCAGTGCTGTCACTTTGAACACATTTATTCTTCGTTGTTGTGGGTGTGGGGGCTTTTTTAAAAATCCGATTGCAGTGGAGATGCTGTAGCGTGTGTGTGTGTGTGTGGGTGGGTGTGGCCTACTTCTCCCTGATTTCATTTAATAGTCTGTTTGGCTTTAGATGTCCTGATAGCTCTGATAAGCAGTTGCTTCTGACACGGATGTTGTTCAGTGTTCAGATGATAGTCGTAATTCTGAGCAGAGCTGATCTCCTGATGCCCAGTTGTCTTCCGCATGGTTCTGAATGGCATGTTTGCAATAGCGATCTCTTAATGACTCAGTCTGCCTCTGAGGAGGTCAGAGCCATCAGCAGCAACATATCCTGTTTCAGAAGCTCAAACTGATACCGAGCTCCTCCTGCTCTAATGCCTGTTTGCATCTCCTCGTAGATACAGTATGTTTCTAGAGAATCTGATTTATTTCTTTTGTAATGTGTATTCCTCACAGTCTCAGTTCTCTTTGTTTGTCCCTGGTGTAGTTTTAGCTCTGGCCATGGAAGCCGGTACATGAAATGTAGTTTTTATTCTCTCTGGGTTTTGGTTAAGTGGAAAAGAAGGATGGGAAAACATAGTGGACAGGGCACCTTTAGTGATGTACACCTCTAAGTAAAACACGGCAGGAAACTTGGCTGAGATTCTAGGCAAGAAATTTAGAAAAATTGATTAGAATGAAGTTGAATGACTTGCTGTCCTTCATTTTTTACACTGTATTTGGTGGAAATGTGTTTTAACATCTTTAAAATGCATAAACGGCAAGTTTTGACAGGCTCCCCTAAGGCTTATGTTTAAGAGTAACCTTTTGTATGAATTAATTTGACTAACGGGGACGAACGTAGTGCCACAGCTTGCTTGCTTGTGTGTGCGCGCGTGTGTGTGTGTGTGTGTGTGTGTGTGTGTGCGCGCGTGCATGTGCATGTATTTTGTTTTGACTTTCTCAGATTTGTTTTCTTCTGCTGGTGTTTATTTTGGGTTGGTTGATCTGGTTACACCCGTGATCCCAAGTACAAATTGTAATGCACTAAACATGATGTACTGAAAACTCACTGTCCTACTTCATTAAAATGTACTTTCACTGGGCATCTGCAGGCGTGTCAGCCATACACAATGATACCATCGTTTTTGGTTTTCCAGTTTTGGGAAATTTATTAAATACCAAGAAAGATGAAACCTCTGAAACCAGGATTCTTTTTATCGACTAGTGCTTCAGATGGAGGTATGCATTCTTAATGCCAGCTAGTCGGCTTTATTGATGGAGGTGAGGGTGGTGGGCCTTTATTTTCAGTGCTTCTCAGTCACTGCTTAATTGCAGTGCTAACTCAGCCTTTATCCAGTGCAGGTGAATTGCCTGGAAGGGATTCTGGATGGGATAGGATTTCCTCAGACAACAGCATGGCACTCTTCTAGACATGATATTAAATGTATGAATGTAGGAAAAAATCTAACTGGAATTGAATCTTTTTGCCTTTTGTAAGCTGACAAACCCATTCCAGTGGGACTGTGCTGTATCGCATAGCCATACGCTGCCCCGGACATTCTTTAAACGTCCTGCTCATGCAGTGGCTGTGACAGGTGCGTTAAGGTAGCCGGCTCAATGCTTACCCGTGTTCTGGCTTTAAAGACCAGTCCGTCGCTATTGGGAAGGCTGCCATCACATGGCACGCATCAGCGGCTGGCATTGATCTGGCAGGGCGAGAGATCACTTTATCAAGAGCGGCTCTGATATGGACTCTCCCCATCAATGCTTGTTTGGCCCCCCCCCCCCCCCCCGAAAACCTCACCGTCAATGTCATCGGCCGACAGCTGCCCTGTTAGCGGCTTGGACGAGGTGACCTCAGCTCGGCTGTGCGGAATATCGTGCATTTTGGTTTCTGGGTTGGACTGGATCGCAAGGTTTTCTCAACTGCTTTTTTGATGCACTTAAACTTGTAACTGCTTTTTTATACATACAGGACCAGGTAGACCTCACAGGTGATGAAGGACTTGAATGCTTCTAAACTCATTCTGTAGATTGAGGAAGGAATTTTCTAAGCTAGCATAAAAATACCTGGGATATACGTGTCTACATTCTGCTCTCTTGACATTACTTAAATCCCAGCTCTATATCTGTTGAAACTATCTTTTCATATTGACAAAGTGTTATCTATCATCTTGTACATTTTTTGGAAAGTAGCAAAGTTTGAAGATGCTGGACTATGGATTTGTATTTTGGGAGAAACTTGATCTAAACTGCTCTTCTAGTATCTAGTGGATGATACATATGAGTGAGGATAATTAACTGTGTTCGGCTGCTCTGGATGTTCTGTGACGTCACTGCCGACTTCCTCTCACTAGAGGGATTTTCATCTGTGAGAGTCATGTTGCTATTGTCCTTCTCCTCAGTAGCCTTCACGAATGTTTTCTTTGAAGAGGAAACCTTCATTTAATGATCTGGAGTTATATCACCATGTCCTACAATGGGTTAACGCTCTTAAATAATGCAAAAATGCATTTGACTGGATAAATGCAAAAGTGTCAGGAGCACATTGGGGTGGTAAATCTAAGGCTGGTAATTTTGATGGTTTTATTCCCGGTTTCCCTCGTCCCATTACCTCCCCCGCAGGAAGTATGAATGCTGTGAGTGATATGTCTGTGTGTGTGTCTGTGTGTGTGTCTCTGTCTCACGCACACACACACAGGTTTTTTTAATTATATCTTTATGGGGACTCTCCATTCAATTCTATAGGCAAATCCCTAATCACAACATGACAACCTTAACCCCTACCCAGCCCTAACCTTAACCATAAGTAACCAAACAAAATATAAGACTTTTTTAAAAAAGTTTTTTTTAAGCATTTTCAGTTTTTTGATTGCAGTCACAGATTTTTATAAAATTGTTTCCCCTTGTGGGGATGGAAAAAATAACATCAAAAATAACAGGTTTGTATCACATTGTGAGGACAATTAGTTCCCACAACATAACGTCCTCACAACGTCTGAACCATGCCTATGCACGCACGCACGCACGCACGCACGCACGCACACACACACACAGTCCTCTTGATTCTTCTCCTACTGACTCCAGTGCTTCCAGAACGCATTTTTTTATTTATGAGGAAAAGATGTGTTAAATATTTAAAATGGAAGGGAAGCAGAACTTCAATAAGACATGAGCTCCAGCCACTGAGATGTTGAACTTTGCTTCTACAACCTCTCTGTAGTGTCCTAATACAGCTGGTATGGGTGCTAGCCTGATTTAGCTTTTATGTCTAGAGTCATTCATTCTTACAGCTGGGAGTAATGCGACACACGCATTTTAAAAATATATGTGAATTGTACAGCAATGGTTGTTTAACAAACAAATGCTTATACGCAAGAAAGGATTTACAAAGAATGTTTCTGTATCTCATAACATACTTTAGTCCAAAATGATCCAAATGGCTTCTGTAATTAAATTTTTAAGGATTGGCGAAGGTCACTTGATAGCTGAGGTGTCAGTCCTGTTAAAACATGAAAATTCACATCTCTCTTCTGTGTGGTATTAGTTGCAGTACTCAGAGTTACATCCTTTGGAATGAGATGTCTTGTTCACATAAAAGTCTTTTAATACTGTGAAATCCTTCAAAATTAGAATCTGATTGTTCTGATTTTGTACCATGCAGCATTTCTTTGAAACTGCATCAGAAGTCCACCTCGATAAGTATCAGCCAATCACATGATACGATTTCAGTGTGAATAGTGAAAAGGGGGTGGTGATTGGTTTCATATTATGTAATGTTCAT
>JAODJW010000040.1:11618927-11631962 GCA_026777045.1 Hyperopisus bebe | reverse complement strand
ACCTGTAACTCACAGAAAACAGGGGACACTGTTAGCCACACTGGCATACCTGTAACTCACAGAAAACAGGGGACACTTTGTCACACTGGCATACCTGTAACTCACAGAAAACAGGGGACACTGGGAAATGGCTGAATGGGCCCATTAGGCTTTTATTTAATGCCCTTCTTATGAGAATGTGGGGCAGGTGGCCTGATCCCCTTTTGCCCTCTTAGTTTTCGGTCATGGGTCGTCTAGGCAGCGCTAACCCTGCATGAACTGTGGCCGACCTTGGGGGGGGGGCGGGGCAGTCTCTAGCCACAAACTTGTGCATGCGTAATTGTTTTGATTGCTGCGACGGATTTTTATAAAATTAAATTTCCTCTTGTGGAGACTGAAAAAATGGTCCCCACAGCATCAAAATAACAGGTTTTATCTCATTATATGGACATTTGGTCCCCACAGTGTTATCTATATCTGACCCACACACGCGCACACTGCATTGTTCTGTGTTCATGCTGCCTGAGGTGTGGTATCTAAAGGAGGAGGCTGATCTTTGTGGCATTTGGGTTTGAGTGAATAAATAATGTTTTTGCCCCACCCCCATTATTTTGCCAGTGAGAGGAAGTGAATATGCCTGTTTGCTTACCATGTGTTCTCGCTCCAGGCTGAATATCTGGAAGTAGCAATCAAATGAAATCACCAAATTGGGGGGGGGGGTTCCTTTAAAACACTGAATTCTGGGTATATGTCACATGCCCCTTCAGGCTTGTGTGTTATGCAGTTTGCTCTCTCTATTTGATTTTTTTTTTTCAGAGAAGCTGGTATCAGCTTGTCAGGAAATATTTCACATTTCATTAAGGTTTTGCTGTACATTTTGAGCATAGCTGCCAGTTTTGTGGTTAGAAAACACTGTAAAAGAGTTAGGGTCACATTGGTCAGTTTTGGTTAATCATTGAACTATCGATCTGTATGTCTGTCTTTTTGGAGGACGTTTCTGTCCTCAGGTGCAATAAACTTTCCATTGTAGGCCATCTGAGATTTCTATTGACTTAGCAGAAAGAAGCTCTAGCAGTATTTGATAGTCCTCTCTTACAGTCCACATATCAGTTGTATCAGTTTGTGTTATCAATTCATACTTGGTCACTAATCTCTCCCCCCCCCCCCGGCAGACCTCAGGAATGGAGGAGACCATCTGGGAGCAGTACACTGTGACATTACAGCGGGTGAGTTCTCCTGTGAACCTGGTGCCCTCCAGCATCCCCTGCAATCATTCTCGATTGCTCAGCCCACTTACTGTACACAGAGAACTTACCTTGAGAAGATGGGTGGAGGAATCAGCGAAGATACGCTTATGTGCGATGAAGCTAATCTCTTGACCGCCAAAAGATTTGTCACATATAGACAGTCCCCAGTCCGACTTACAGACAGTTCATACTTACAAACGGGCTACTGTAAAATCTGTGGCCTGTACTACGAAGAAGGGTTACTGGCTTATTCGGGTAACTTGTCGGATTTAAGGTACCACTCTTTAAATGAACTTCATATTCATTTAATTTGCCCATACCTTAAATCCGACAATTTACCCCGATAAGCCAGTAACCCCGCTTCGTAGTACAGGCCCCAGTTAATAAAAATTTGAAAAATGAAAAGTCTGTCCAGCCAAAAAAGGAAATAGCAGAAAATCCAGCACACATGTCTTTTTTTTTTTGATGTTGGCAAATCATATTTTTGTCATGTACCAATCTGCAGTCAGCTGATCCATGGAAAAGAAAACTATGCTGTAGAATGCTGGTTAAATAGCCTAAGACCAAAAGGAAATGGATGCTATGCTATAATCAACCGATCACAACAAATGGCTAATTAAATACAATTAGAAACATCAGTGTTGTGAGTGGAAGATGCAACAATGATGAGAAACTGGAGGTAAAGTGTCTGCTGGGATGATCCCTTTATCGTTGCCTGACAGACTCACTGAAGCTGTGCTGAGGTGACTTTAAATTAAGAGACTGGAAACCAATGGTCCTTAAAATGACCTATTAATGTTGGCGTACAATTACAAGACGACAAATGTGATTTAATCATATATGCCGGATTACCCATTTACAGCATAATTTCCCTGTGGAGACAATTATTATTCTTATCAGATGGGTTACAAAAAGAGAGTGTCACTCGAAGTCTCTCATCGTCAAGCTGGATTTCACACTTATTCCTAAAGTTGAGATAAGGGGATAAAAAAGAGCCGTTAATAATATTATTTAAATTTTATTATTTATTAAATTGGACTGAAATAATGGAAAGTGATTCAAATGAAAATGAGAAATTGAGAATCTGGTCACATGCTTAGAAATGGGAGATGTGGGACTTTAAAGCTGATGGAGTAATTTTGTCATTAGCTACTTTAACTATTGCCCAGCCATTCCCAGTGGGGGAAACCCGGCATCGATCAGCCGAGCCTGGCACTGCCCCCTGCTGCGGACTTTGAAGCCACATCTCTCTCATCACCACACGCTGTGTAAGAGGAAGCAGGCGCTCGTCTGTGCTGCATCACAGTGGCTTTCGACAGTATTATTCCAGCGGTGGTGTCGCATTTGAGGAGGAAGAGCAAGGCTGTTAGACCAGAGTAACTGCCGTGCCAGCCACCTGGAAGGGGAGTGTAAAAGCAGTCAGTGTATGGGATGTGATTAAGTGCAGGTGTGGGGGTGAGTGCGGGGGGGGGGGAGTCAGAGGGCACCCCAGGCCCCCACCGTAAGGGGCGGAGCCGGCTCATCCTGACAGGAGGCATGGCGGAGAGCCATGGACCTCAGTCCTGCCTGGAGTGAGACCTGCCACCCCCGCTTAGCGTCACATCAGCACCGGGGGGGCTACTGCTCACCATCTCCGGAGCGAAAGATCACAGCAGAATGTGAGCACAGACGCAGAAATCATTAAAATGCATGCTGATAATCAGCAGCCCTGCCGAAGGAAAATAATCACGCAGGATAGTGGTTAGTGGTCTCCTGTTCTGTCTTTAAACCTTAAAAATGTTGTTTTTAATCACCCTCGCTTGTTGGAGCTTCTGTGAAATCCACAAAGAACTAAAAGAGAACCACTGGTAAACATGAAACTTGTGGAGCTCTGGGTTCATGGCCTTCAGGGCAGAAACATGAGGGATGTGCTGTGACTTACCTGCTCATTTCTCGTTTTTACTTATGGTGCTATAAATCGAGGGCCTGTCCAGCTTAGTGGCACAGAAGCGGACTTCGTCTCCAAGATTGTGTTCCTGCTGGTTTCATGCGTGCCTTGGATGCAGCGTCAGTGTGAAGGAATCATTCTTAATTCCGGCCTCTGCGTCCCTCTGTGATGTATGGCTTCATCACGGAGCCTCCCGTCGAAGCTGGTGGAAGCCCTAAGCGATTTTTTTTTTCCTCTTTGTCTTCCTCTGCTTCCTTCGTTGCCTGCATGCAGGACTCCAAGATGGGGTTTGGCATCGCGGTGACGGGTGGGCGGGACAACCCCAACGTGGAGAGCGGGGAGACGTCCATCATCGTGTCAGATGTTCTCCCAGGAGGCCCAGCTGACGGACAGCTCTAGTACACACTACACTTCTGCTATTGCGCCTGTCAATCTTCCACTCTGCCCATATCTGTCAAATGACAGCTGTCTAGCCACAGTATAGTAACTTAGGCACCATAAATGGGCAGAAATAATTTACAGTTGCTAGGATACCAGTAGATTCTTTTTTTAAAACATCTCCTGACCTAAAATTAGAAGGCCGGTTATTTTATTTATAACTATTCCTAGACATCAGTTGTTACCCGGTGATCAAAAAGATGAACGCAATGACTGTAGCAACTTAATTATTCAGTGCATTCTTCTTTGTACTTAATGATGGGTCGTCATGGCAGCATCTTCTGTTTTCCGAACGTCACTGTTATTTCCCCACAGCGAAAATGACCGTGTTATTTTGGTCAACACCATACCCATGGATAATGTGCTTCACTCATTTGCTGTGCAGCAGCTGAGAAAATGTGGGAAAGTAGCCAAAATTGTGAGTGTTTCTGCTCTTGTTCTCTGGAGAATATCTCCCTCTTTTGTGGAAAATATTTAATATAAAATATAAGTTTTAACCAGCTGTTTAGCACAAGATCGTAAATTGCTAGTTTTTTAGCTAAACTTGCATAGCTTACAAAGATTGTATTTCATTTATAATGTTTCAAACTGGCATTTACAACAAATGTAATACTGAAACAAGATTTTGCAAACAAAAATTTTTCTTTTTCAGTCTCATTCAGTAAATTGCTCATTCATGTCTATTCATTCCTGTAGAGGATTTTTTGGGTTAGAATGTATGTGTTCAATAACTTATGATTAGTTGGTAAGGGTTAAAGTTACTTTTTAATATTTTAGTGCTATTTATATTTTAATATCTTAATATTTTTGTAATATTTATATTTTTATATCTAGTTACAAAAAAATATGTTTGGGTTCTATTAATATAAATAAATGCCTAATATTGGAGGGTAATATGACGCTATTCAGCTTATGTGTGTGAATAATTTCTTTAAAATCAGTTATTAGCTCTCTCATTTGGTATCTTAGCATAAATTTAGAATTTACCATTGCTAACCTCCTGAGAGACAGCATTTCCAGACCTAAAATGAGTGGATTAACACTTTTTATTATTTATAATTGGGCTTGGCCATTAATAATTCACTCAGTCATTGGCAGGATGCAGTGATGCGTAATCCGAGCTCTTCCTGTGTGTGCTCTGTAAAGACAGTGAAGAGGCCCCGCAAGGTTCCCGTCCAGACCGTAAAGACGCCCCCCTCCCCCGACGCGCACGACTGGCCGTCCGACTACGACGAGTACGAGCGGCACAGCAGCCTCAGCAGCCGCAAACCCAGCTGGCCCGAGGGGAACGGGGGCCTGGGCTACCCCCGCAAGCGGGACCAAAGCTTGGAGCAGGAGCGGGGGAGGGGCGCGTACCTGGAGCCCGATTACCGAACCCGCGGATACGGCCGCGACCAGGAGTACGGCCGGGGCAGGAGTGTCGAGCGCGACGAGCGGGACTACCGGCGGGACGGCAGCAGGGGGCGCACTCTGAGCCGCGAGCTTAGCCCCGAGCGCCGCTACCCGAAGGATCACAGCAGGGGCCGCAGCGTCGACCGCGATCGCGACCTCAGTAGTCCCACCCAGACCTACAACAACCGCGATCTCAGCTACGAGCGCCGGAGATTGGAGCCACGCACCGATGAGCGGATGCTGCGGAGCCGCAGCAGGGAGCAGCTGCCGGACCGCTCCCCATCCCCCGACCCACGCGCCCACAACGGCGACCGGGAGCCCCTGGAGAAGCCCTTTAATGTGCTCCTAGTGAAGAACCGGCCCAACGAAGGTAGGACTGCTGGACTTCAGCTAGAAATGGCCTGCATAATTATGGCATTGTGTGGCATGCAAGATCTCACCCACCAGTATTGCAGAAGGTCGGGTTTAATTATATAGCACTTTATTTATTTATGACAGCTCAGCCACGCTTGGGACCTGTTCTTTTTCCCTGTGAAATTCTCCCTAAATCAACAGGGCCAGTCACATTTCTTTGCTAAATAAGTTGTACCAAAGTAAAAGACTGCTGTGGCACTGCCTTTTTTTGGGTTTATGCTCGACCCCATTCTTGTGAGTTGTTCTTGCAGTTACTGGTTTCACTATGTATTCCGGACTCGCAATGCCATTATAAATCTATGCAGACGATCAATGTGATAACAGCATGTGACTTGGAGCGGTTGGGGACACGATGTTGTGTTTTTATGGAGATCCTGGGCCTGGAGCTCCAGGGATGGAGGCTGCATCCCAGCGGCTTGTGGCCAGTGATGTTTCCTCTAACCTTCCTGGGGGTGGAGTCTGCATCTGGGTGCTGGTGATCCCTCCTGCTTGACCAGGCCCTGTGTCTTAACCGTCTGCTTTCTGGTTCCAGAGTACGGCCTTCGTCTGGGCAGTCAGATCTTCATCAAAGAGATGACCAGCACAGGCCTGGCCGCCAAGGATGGGACCCTGCGGGAAGGGGACATTATTCTCAAGGTACCCAGAGCCTTACTGTGACTTCCAGCACCAATGCATAAATGGACATAGCTGTGTGGGTGTCTGAATACACTCTAACACATTCTCATAATGGAATCTGATTCTTGATCCCTGAAACCCTGTTAATTTGGAGATGTAAACTTCATAAATAAATTAAAACCCTGTAATGTTAATTATAACCCAGTGTTTATTTTAAAAATTGTGTTAACACTTTACTCGAAGGAGAACAAGTATCTTGCTAACTACTCAAGATACTTGAGTACTACTCAAGTACAAATTATGAACAAATTTAGTAACTGTATGAAATACATAAACTCTTCTGACTGATTAATGATGAACGGACTTTAGATCAGTATGTAACCAACACTTAGTTTCTGGTTAATTAACACATTAAGTAAGACTGTACTACAACGTAAAAAAGTGTCACCAAAATGACTTTGTTAATAAAGCTGAAAAATATGGGGATCACCACTTAACATTGCTCAAAAAAATAATCGTAGAAGTGCAGGTACCAACATAATGCCAAAGGCTGGTTCAGGATCTTGTTGGGTCCAGTGTAGCAGGATAAATGACACTCTGGGCAAGGACCTTGTCTGCATGAGGTTGCACTGCTGGTTCTTGCTCCTTCTCCTTCTGTAAGGATGCATTCTGACATGTTCAGCTACTACCAACAGCAAAAAATCTATATCCTTTATGCATTTGCCTAATGCTACAGAAGCAAAGCCGTCCTGTCTTGGAAGAAATTATTTTGCTAATGTTTACAACAGCATCATAATCGTTTTATGGGCCCGAGATCTGTGTCCTTGTCCTATTGGCTGACTGGTGTGATGTGCCATGTTGCCCAGGTTTGAATGATGACCAGACCATGTCAGTAATAATCTCTGATGTTACCTTCGGTTACACAGCACCCACTTCTGCGTCTCGTTTGCGTTTTCTACTTGACATGAGGCTCTGCCTGGGTGTCGCCGTATTCCCCGATACCTTTCCAGTCATGCCAGTTCCTACTCACCTCCCCTGTAGATCAACGGGACGGTCACGGAGAACCTGTCCCTGGCCGATGCTGGGAAGCTGATTGAGAAATCCCGGGGAAAGCTGCAGCTGGTGGTCCAGCGGGACCGGAGGCAGATTCTGATCCGCATCCCCGCTCTGGCAGACAGCGACTCGGAGCCCGATGGTGAGTACGGAAGCGGAGCGAGAGCATCTCTCCGCTAACTGTGCTCCTCAAAGAGCTAGATCCTGGAAGAGAGGGTCATGCTACGGAACAGCGGATAGCGAGCTTGTCCGCGGAATGCAGGTGCAGAGCTGTGACCCATCGTGGCCGTGCCCGTCTGAGTTATAGTGTACGACATTATTCCTGATCAAAGGGGGTCACTCCTGTTGGCCAGAGTGCAGTAATCAAGGTCTAGGTGTTAACTCTTAAACATGGTCCATTACCTCGGACAGAGGTATCCTACCAATGGATTAATGATCCGTTATAAAGGCATCACCATTTGTTTTATGATTTGTTTTACTCAGGTTAGCAGTTTAACGGTCAAAGTGCATCACTGTGAATTATTTTAACATTAAAAATATGTTTGGCATTGCTTTTAAAAATCCTTCGCATTCAGCGATGTATATTCAGTGTAGTATGGTAGAGTTTTTGCTGCTGGTAATACATTGCCAGTGCCCTACTGAATCTAAGAATAACCTTTGGGCATTCTAAGGATTTAAGTGGTTTAAAAATACAGACCGGGTTAAATGGCACGCTGTCTTGCATTTCTGGTAGCTTCTGTGTCATCCTGTAGGTTGAAATAATCCGGCTGATTCTTTTTTGTCGTTTTGTGTTCTGTACTTGATCTTCCATGCTTTTATTTTCCTTTCATTACATTTCATTCCAGGAAGTTCCCTTGACCGAGGATTTTGATTTTACAAAAAAATCTATTTTGTGTCTTTCTTTTTACAGATAAAGTATCATACTTTTAACAGATGGACACCGAGACTCGCCTTTTTGTTGCCATTTATCTGTAAAATGATTGTGCCTTGACAAAATTGTAAAGCTTTTGCATTTCTCTTTTGCTAACTTTTTCGTATTTCCAATATCAATAAAGATATTTTATGCTCTATTTTGTATGGTGTGATTTATTTTAGTTAATGCCATATTTGGCTGTGTCATTCTGGACGTGAGCTTTTTCTTAATTTGCAGACTTGGAGCTCACATTCTTAGTTCTGCAGTGAAGCTTTAGTATTATTATTATTAATAATAATGATAATAATTTGTATGCAGGATATACTTAATAATGCAGAATCTGTTTGTGGAGAGCCTTAAGCTGTATTCTCCATTACTTTTGATCCTGCATAAATTGTAATGATTCTCACTCTTGCCACAGTCTTCATGTTATAGCTACAAACGTGCCTGTCTGGTTTTGTCAGTTTGTTTTCTTAAAGTCTCTTTGTAAATAGGATAAACTTCCTCGAATCATCCTACAACATAGTATGCCATTTTGAACATTTCTCATTTTTCTGAACATTAATCATAACAGTAACTAGAAGCTATTATCTTTTCCTGTGATGGTTACTATAAAACAATGGAATATGTCCCCAAATTGTTTTTTTTTATATACTTGTGTGTGATTGGCTGTCGGGGGAGTCAAGGACATAGAGAGGAAACTGATCCTAGTGTCCCTGCTGCCCCCCCAGCCTTATGGTTGGCCTCACTGACCTGTATTAACATGCAGGCGGGGGTGGCACACCAGCATGGTCGCTGGTCTTCAGTCCAGCTGTTTATAATGCTGGCTTTTCTGCACTGTAATCTCACTCATTTCTGTTTGATCTAACAGACTTCCGGGTCTGTTCCCCTTGATTTTCTTTGACTCCCACTCCCCCCCCCACAGGAAGTAGACTGTAATTGTACCCTTTCCAGCCTAATGTAAACTGTAATTTGTCTCCACGTTCTGTGGGAACTGCCCCATATTTCACAGCCTGGCTTCACTGGCCTCCTGCAATTCTTAAATATGAGATTTTAGTTTCTTTGTAAATCTTCGGATGAATGCACAACCTCAGCCAAATATGGGAAAAAAGAAAAATCAGTTCAAAACCGTAGTTCTTTGCCTATGTGTCCCACATCTGTGCCATTTTTAAACCTCTAAATGAAAATCTAGCCGCATCTTTTCTTGGAAACCAGACGTCGTCGTCTTAGAAAAAGCATCCTGTGCTTCAGTCTCTCTTCAGGCTGAGAGAGAGAGCAGTGTGGGTACCACATGCTCTCATTAAAATGCTGGTAACGATAGCCTGCTTTTCGGTCCAACCCTCATCTTTAAACTCTTAACGGCCCTAATAATGTCGTCCTGCTGTCTAATTGTGTATTAATTCATTGTGTAAATTAACTGTGATTTTCTGAATTGTCCTGGGGAAACGTGGGTCAAAACAAAAAGTTCGTGGACTTAAAATATGACATTTATCCTGAGGGGAACAGCAGAAGCGTGTAATTTGTTTATTTTGTGACATTGTTTACCAGGACAATTCAAGCTGCTCTTTGCCGCGGTCTCACACCTGGGTCCTGTAAAGACTGGTTAAGGTTCTTTGGTTTTCTGAGGTTGTTCTCACGATGCGTACGCTGTGCTCTGCCTCCTTATAATGATATGCTGTTCACTGCCTTCTTTTCTGATTGATTTTTATGTCATTCATGTTGGAGAATGTAGATTTTGCACAGTCATATGCTTTAACTGAATTGCCTATACAAACGTGATAAAGCCAGAAATGCTGTATTATGGAATTGGAACATGGAATAATATAAATGTTTGATGTGCACATGCCACTACAAGGGAGCACAAGATATCAAATTTAAATGTAACTTTCTTGAACTGAAGTAGCAATTTATCAGAAATGTGTCCTTTTTTATATAAATTAGGGGATCGGTTTTTGTGCATTTTGCCCATGACCAAAGGAGGCAGTGATATATATTTATTTTAATTTTCAGACGTTATAACGAGGCAGAAATGTATCTAACTTTGCTTTACTGTGGTATGTGAGGACGCTTCTGCTGGTGCTTCTTGGGACTTGTGGAGGGTTTTCTGCTGGGTGCAAAATGGGAACAGAAAAGCTGTGGTTTAATGTATCCGTCTCTCCCCTTTTTGCAGACATCTCTGAGATCGAGTCGTATCGCTCCTACTCCCCGCAAGAAGACAGACGCTCTCGTCATTCGGACCTCTCGTCGCATTCGTCAAACGAGAGGATACGTGAGAAGCCCGGGTAACAGGCCACAATATTCCTATAGTCTGCCGTTTCCCATAACCACTCTCCATTTTGTGTTACTGGGTTTTTGGTCACCTGTATGGCATAGTCACATACTGGGAAAGGCTGTGAAATTTTGGTCTGTATTCTCCCTGCTGCTATTGAGATAAGCACTTAAAATACCACCAGAGCTGCATGCTGTTTTGGCAAAGTATCTATTAAGACAATACATAAAGGTTAAAACACAGCAGGATGTGCATTAACCTGCTTATACCATTGTAACTACAAATCTGATGTGCATGTTTGCACATAGACAGTATTTTCACATGTCAAAAACACATCTATTAGTAGACCTCCTGTCTTTTTCCAATGATTATTTCTGTTTATGTTCCTTTTGAATTGTCTTCTACATCTGGAATTTTAAGTAACGTTAGTTTGAATTAAGGTTTGTAATCGTGTACAGATTTACTACTGTGATTCACCTGGCTGGCACTACGTGTGTGGTTTTAGACAATCAATCAATCGCCCTTCTGACCAATCAGATTTGAGAATTCAGCACTGCGGTGTAAAATCATAGGATACACAATCTAACTGTGCCTCTGTAAGTGGCCCTTCATGGGTGTGATAGCAGTAAATGAATGTTCATGCTTGGCTTTTCCACCCGTAGTGCTAAAACATCCAGATGGGGGAATCGTTGAACCCCATGTTTTTGATAGACTGGAGTATAGAATACGGAAAAACTCGCTCACCTCTGTGACACCCATGATCAGACCAGCCAATATGTGGATTTTATTAATAATGTTCAGAAATTAAAAAATAAGGGTGCCACTTTACAATAAGGCTACCCTTATAAAGGGATTATAAATGGTTTAGAAGCAGGTTATTAATTAGGTTGTAGCACTTTATAAATCATTACTAGACAATTATAAACAAGTTATACCACAGTTTTTTTCTCATTAATGAGTTACTACCATTTATAAGTGGCAAAGGGTAGCCTTATTGTAAATTGGTACCAAAATAAGTCTGTGTAATAGAGCAGATTTTCATTTTAAAATATAATATGCGTCCAGTATTGTTACAAATTCAGATAGTATACTGTGATATGCTGTTTCGGCCATATTGCCCCCACCGTCCTGGGAACTGGCTGTTTTTTCCATTCCCCCTTCCGCTTTTGTGTGCAGGGATGACCCCCAGAGCAAACAGGGCAGGGTGGGTAGCATGCCATCCTCTTTCCGGGGGTCTGAGGACAACCATCCCCAGCAGGAGCATGTGGAGGAGCCGCGAACGGAGGAGCCCCCTGGTATCCAGCCCCCTCCAACCATGCATGTGTTTATAAAGGCTTTAGAAATGGTGCTTTTGGAATTTTGGAAACTAGCTAGAAAACTTGTTAGACCAAGACATTAGCATTGTTATTCTTAATTATATAATATTTTTTTTTAATCAGTTGTGTTCTTAATAATCTTAATGGTGTATTTTAGCTGTCGTTATTGCAACTCCAAAAATCTTGCTGAGGCCCAGCCCAGAGGACGAGGCCACTTATGGGTAAGTAGCTTTAAGATGCATTTTTAGTGCTTAATGCTATAACCTACAAATAAAATTACTGAAAGTTGCGAAGAACATTTATGAACCGAGCTGTATAAAGTAGTTTTTTTTTACATGACAGCTGGATGGCACTGTAGCGTATGACTGTCCACAGAAGGCTCAGGGCCACTGCCAGGAATCTTTGTTGTGCAGAACGATATTGAAAACACAGACTGTCGTGTTATCGAATTAGTGTTTATTGTACAGGATGTTAAAAGCTTAATCCAGTAATGCGCTTATTTTAATTAAGCTAATGTCATTTCCTTTCTTGGTTGAATACAATTAGTTTCATCGTTATTGTAATATACTTTTAATAATATACTATTTTATTAATAGCTGGATTATCTTAATATTCAAAGATATTTTACTTTTGATTCAAAGATATCCCTAATAGCTTTCAGGCTCTGATATGACACGTATTTGACTAATATGTCTCACAAGTCACTGCAATTGCAGTTGATTCAGCTTTGGTGGTGTTTTTAGTTAAGCGCCACCATGTGGTGAAGTCAAGTGGTACATGGCTAGCTGTCAGATAGCAGCCCCAACTTGTGCTTATTTCATTTCTTAGGAGCAACACTGTGATGGTGAGCTTCCAGAAAGGTGAAAGTGTCGGTCTGCGCCTGGCTGGGGGCAACGATGTGGGTATCTTCATCGCAGGTGTTCAGGAGGGCAGCCCAGCCGAGGAAGAAGGGCTCCAAACCGGGGACCAGATTATGAAGGTGCCTGTGTCTTCCGGCTATATTTCCATCATTCTTTTTCACTGAGGATACCAGCATCTCCCCATGAATGCAATTAATCATAGTCTACGGAGTTTTCAAGATCCCAAATTGCCAAGTTTTTCTGGGGAATTTTTGGAAATTGAGCGCATAAAATGTGAAAAAAATCTCATTCACATATCCAGCCATGTTACTCCTGTTGGCATTTGCATTTTTGTCTCATATACTCATATTGTCCTGTAATACATAATTTCTTATGTACTTAGTAGGCAGACATATATACCCCATTATACTGAAATGTTTGGCAAATAATTGTAAATAATCTTTTGGGCCATTTGAGGGGACAGGTGGCCTCATAACCTTTAATCAGATGGTCATGGTTTAAATCAGGGTTATTCAAATCACGGTCCTTGAGGTCTGAGCCCTGCTGGTTTTCCAGCCTTCCTTTACCTGTCAGTCAGGTGTGAAGCCTCTGACCAATCAGAATCAGTAATTA
>JAODJW010000040.1:11596879-11611228 GCA_026777045.1 Hyperopisus bebe | reverse complement strand
GGGCATTTTGCACCAAAGGTTAAGTGATGTGCTCAGGTGTGTATTGGTACAGCCCACTGTGTGAAGTGTTGTGAAAAGGTGGACATGGTATTGAGAAAAAACTGTAATAAGATGTGTAGTGTGACACCCAAAAGTTAGTAATCTGTATAAATTCGGCGTCTCCTGACGTATTAAATTTGGTTAGCATAGCACAGCACATGCTACTAGTTTGGTAAATCATGGAAACGATAAGCACTGAAGTGGCGGTAAAGTCCCACACGTTTATTAAGCATAAGGATACGCCGAATTTATGCAGATTACTAACCTTTGGGCTTCATAATATTACCATTTTAGGCACACTGCAAATCTGCTTAACCAGTTGTGGGCGTAAGTAAACATCTGTATAGTACTGAAATGCCAGCATCCAGACAAATGTTTTGCCCATTACCTAAAACCCTGCTGATCATTTTGCATACAATCGGCACATCGGCATACAATCGCGATGTGATATCGAGCAGCCCTAGTCCTGAGGCAGCCTCCCTGTGCCCGGTGCCAAACCCAGTCCCCTCGCCCCTCACCGCTGTCTTTCTCCCATTGGCTGTTCTGTAGCTTTCGAGGCGACCGAGCCCAGATTCACGAATACGCATGAAGACGTTTGGGATTCGGGAGGCACCTCGGGAATCTAGCCCCCCTCCTTCCTTTGTCCCTGAAACACCCAAGGTGAGACCCCCCCCACCCCGCACCTTCCTTGTCACTAACCACACTACCGTAGCCTTTAATCTGCCAGGGTCGGTGGTCCATGAGCTGAATGAGAGTAATGAGTAGGGCAGTCAGAAAGGAACCTGTGTTATTACTACTACCTGCCTTTAACCAGCAACACATAACCTTCTCTTTCTCCATCCTGTTATAAATAGAAAAAAAAACAAATATTTGACTCCCCTTCTTCTTTTTAAAGAATGGTGCCCCAAGGCAAATGTGTCTTCCCTGAGATTCTGACTCAGGCTCAGTGGACCACAGCAGGATTTTTGTAGCTTCTGTGATGTCACAGGGTTCCACTTACGCCCCTCCAAATCCATTCTGTGTAGCTTGTCATCTGCAATATTGGTTGGAAATACATATAAGGTTCTGTTCATTATAGAAACGCAGGTTCTTTGTAGCATATATGAAGTGAATTATGTAAAGATAGAAAATTGCATTGAAGTTTATTGAATTTTATTCAGAGGTTCAGTTAATTTATCATTCTGAGATGTTTGAGTTTATGAAGTAAGGAGCTGGGTTTGTTTTATTTTGAAAGTCGTCATGTTCATGAGAACTGGAGAGTAATTAATGGAGATTGCTTGCTTTATGGATACCACGCACTAGGTATTAGCCCACAGACTGCTGTGATTGCTGAAACCACACTCATTGGGGGAAATCCGCTTTGAACTAGATTGTACTGTAGCGCTGTAGCTTGGGGGGCAATTAAACTGGTTAATCTGGGTGAGACTGGTGTTAGACCACATCTGCTGGGTCTCTCTAGGGGCACTCGCAGGAGTGCTGTATGGGTTGTGGGTGGTTGTACATTCTAGGCTGTTGTGGACGAGGCTTGTTACCCTTGCAGATGAAGGCGCAGTCCCGAGACAAGGGTCTTCGCTTACAGCCCAGCCCACGCAGAGGTTACGACTCTCACTCCAGCAGTCCCACGAGCAGCGATCACCCACGCAGCCAGGACAGCTACAGCGGAAAGCCCCTACCACCCCCCGTTGCCCTCAAACCCACCTACCAGTCCCGCATCCCCAGGGGCACGTCTGACAGCCAGCCCCCTGGTGACCGGGCTGGGGTGCCGGAGAGCCCCGAAGACCCATCCCAGAAGTCCTTTCTTGGCAAGGTGAAAGCTTTCGAGAAGATGGACCACTTTGCCCGGACGCAGAGGATGCTGGAGCTGCAGGAAGCCCAGAGCGCCAGGGTAAGCATGGCATTTGTATGCTGGGCCACCCTGTTTGCTTTCATTTACATTAGCTTAACCTAGATACTGGTGTTTGGCCATTAAATGAGGCATATCGATTGGTTTATTCCTATTGTCATATTGCTTTTTAGCTGGAAATCGCTCAGAGGCATCCGGATATCTATGCGGTTCCTTTGAAGCCGCCAAAAGCCGACCTCAGCCGACCGCAACCAATAGGGTAAGAACAAAATCTAATCATGTGACCGTGATCATTATATTGATTAAGGCAGGAATATCTGTTCTGTCTTTACCCAAGACTTGATGCAGCCCAAGCTTATGCCTAATCACACAGAACTTTCATGATGTTTTTGAGATTATATAAACTATTGATCATAGGGGGAAAATGTGGTATCATTGATTTATATTTATTTACACTTACTACATTTATTTGTCCAAAGTGAAATGAGGCAAGTAGCACGTTACAAACATTCATGCCATCAAGGAGTCGACTAGGCATAAGTGCAGGTAGGCTGAGCTTCCAGTGAAAGTCCAGCTGCAGTGCAGGTAGGCTGAGCTTCCAGTGAAAGTCCAGCTGCAGTGCAGGTAGGCTGAGCTTCCAGTGAAAGTCCAGCTGCAGTGCAGGTAGGCTGAGCTTCCAGCTTGATGTTTTTCTGGGGCCAGGTCAGACACTTTAGTGCAACAGTAAGACTCCCCAACCATTCACAAGTTCAGCTCCTTGATGCCTGCACTACTAGCATTTAATTTCTTGTCAGACCTTTAAAGCAACTTCAATATTGGAATCATTTTTAGCTTTCCCCCATTTGCTCCATTAGATTAATGGGGCAATTTACTCAGTGATGTAGCAGCAGCGCCCCCTCTGTGGCTACGGCGTAACAGCAGGGGTAAACAGTAGGGTTCTAGCAGCAAGTGGGCTAACTCTTGGGACAGTTTACTTAACATGACCTGGTACTACAAAATGGATTAACTGCTGTACTAAATGGGCATTGTGTGGTTTTTGGGGTTAGGACAGTTTAAGAAGGTTGCAGGTTCAAATCCCATGGTTGGCAGAATCATTTAACCGTTAGACACTTGAGTAAGGCCTTTAACCCCGACTGGACTGGTTCGGCCTGCTCTCTCAGTAGCATGTCACTTTGGTTTTAACTGCTAAATAAATAAATGTAAATATTGTATGATCAGGTCAGGATACAGTGGGCTTTGGGGTAGGGGGGACTCCACCTACTGAGCTGACAGGATAACGGCTTGTCTCCTGTGCCCAGTTCAAGCTCGCGCCCAGAGCCCCAGACCTCGCCTTCCAAGCAGCCCTACTCTGAGAGCCGGCCGCCATATCACCATGGCGGGGAAGAAGAGTACCGGCAGCAGCTGGCCGAACAGAACACACGGGGCTACCACGGCAGCTCACAGCAGTACCAAGACACTGAGCTTTAGAGGCAACTATAGAGGCAGACCGCCTCGGCTGGCCGCCGGCCACCATTCCACAGGGTACATACACTCCCTGCACCGACCTGCTGCTGACTCAGAAGCCTTCCTCTTTTTAAGTTGTCCTTGCTTCTAAGAAGTTCAAATATCTGTCCATGTGGATAAAAAAAAAAGTTGGATTTATTTGTATTTACCTGTTTTGTTTATTAATCAGGAGCCACTTTCGATTGCCTATGCAAACATTTCAGTTTCTACAGAGCAGCTGGAAACGATCGCCACGTCGTCCCGTTTTCTTACTTCGAACCAAAACTTCTTGACTTTTTGCAGCCCGTTTTGTTACGTTTTGTTTTTGTAATCCCCGAAGAGTAAACGACTACCAGTCTGTCTCACCAGGTCATTTGTAACTACCCGTTTGGTCATCTTCTCTCCATCTATTCCTGCCCTCCTGTGAACACGCTCAGACACACATGCGCACACTGGGATTTGCTAATGTGTTTTTGAAGTGCCTTTTTTCCTTTGAATACCACAGTTGTGTGATGCACGTAGAAGAAATGAGCCCATTGCGAGCAGAGAACCATCAAATCTGAAGGGATAACAGGGAACCAACGACACCAGATCCTTAACGATAAATGTCCCCGTCTTCATTGCAAGCGGCGTGTGGTCAGAACGGTCTCTTTCAGAATAGGGATGTTCTGAAAAGACTGGCTGGAATATGAGAGTGTTGTCATTTGACCACAAAATTTGAATGTATACTACATCTGCTTGATTATATGTTGGTTTACTATATTTTCATGGAAGAGCTACAGTGTTTCAAACATGGTTTTCATTCGCTGCATTCCGCTTGTTTGGATATAACTGTGAGAAGAATGAGACCATGGTCGTTTGGTCTTGTGTGAGCCCTTGAAGTTTAATTTGCTACACCAAATACAAATAAAGCTAACAAGTTAATTTTTTAAAAAGGTAAACAGTATTATAATAAATAATATAAAGACACTTGTTTTTACTGCAGTATAAAATGTATTTTACAAAAGTTTGGTGTTAAAATAAATCTCACACATACTCTCTGTACACAAACTTTGAGCCATGTCATTACCCTGGCCTCTGGGATGCTCACTCTGGAAATAAAAAAAAAAACTAAAGAAATAATAAACCAGTTCTGTTAATGTTTCTGCTGTGTTTAACACTTTTTGATTAGTAAGTTACACTGGTAAAGGAAATGTTTCATTACTACGTGATGTATAGATACGTACCTCAATCCCTGTGGTCTGCTTTTTCATATATCACACAGCTAACCACCAGGGGGAGCTCAAGTTTGTTTCACAAATACTATATATAGCCTGAGAAATGTGATTTAAATGGAGTCTGGCCCCAAATTTTTATTGAACAGCTATATTGTATTATTACTGATTATCAGTTAAGAAAAATAAATGTAATGAACCAGACAATGTGATGTTGGGATGCTGCTACAATTTAATTGTAAATAATGCAGAGCTCTTAAAAATCTTTGGTGCTGGAATTAAATTCCAAAATCCTGAAAATGTACCTGCAGATTTGGTGCTGCAAAGCCCCAGTGATAATCTAATAATACAGTTCCAGTATTATTTGAGTGAAGATGGAATAACACGACTTGAACGACATAAAAGGAGTTAAAGGACGTTAAGAAAAGCCGACTGTAAATGTCACAGTCTCTGCTGCAAGGCAGGAACCCGGTATGCTGGCAGTCGTCCTCTTCAGGTTAGCCATTCCTTAATGATACATCTCAGTTTTACTGAGAAACCTAAAACTTCTGTGTAACCGATGCCAGGTCGAGGTACTGCCAAGCTTCTGGCTGAGACTGGAACATGCCTTAGCAAGTGTCTGAGAGCAGCTGGTCATTTCCCATGTGCTCCGATCTGGTTGTACCAGCCAGCTCTGCAGAAAGGGCTAGGTAAGTGTGGTGGAAATTTATTATATACACTATTAAAAGTGATTAACCCAGTTTTCCACTGTTTTTTTTCACTCATACACAACTATCAAATTAATTTACTGGTTTCACTAGTTACTTAAACAGTAAGTTTGCCTTCTTACCCAGATCATTTACATGTATTAAGATAAATGCCAATAATTTGGTGATTGTATATTTTGCACCTATAGATTTATTGAACACAAGCAAACGTGCGATTTGAGACTGATTTTAAAAAGAGTTTTGGTGATTAAACATCACAGTGTTTAACTGCTAAAAATCTATAGGTGTGGCTAATTACATAAATCACAAGATTGCCTCAAAGATGATTGATCCAAAGCACAATGGGGGCTGAGGAGGTGGATCTTCTGTGTTTGGAAATTAGACTGTCAGAAATGAGAAGAAAAACCACTAGCAGTTACTCTGGATTTGCAGACAATGTGCCAGTTCGCCAGGAGAATAACAGCTGAGAACATGGGCTGCCCTGCTTTGTTAAAGGCTTGGAAATATGCAGAAAGGCAGAAGGTGGAGGGATGGGACTCTGAGCCAGTAGAGGTGTAGGAGGAGGCGAGGGGTTATGGAGTGGAAAACAGGGAGTGAACGATTTGGAGTGACGGAATGACCTTACGATAACGGACTGCGATGGGCAATTACTCTTGTGGAGTAAAGTATCAGTTTTGATATATTTCAGAAGAAATGAGCAGGAACAAGTCAGGACTGTTAGATGGTCAAAGCGAAGAATTATAGTCGACAGTAACACCGAAATTCCTGGAGATCTGCAGAACGAGAGAGTTCAAGATTTTGGTACAGAGCTTGGAACTAATGTGATACAGTCAGAGGTACAGCAAGAGATTCTGAGTCCCACAAAAGCATTTTATATGGGGCCCCAAATCTAGTTATGTTCATTTTTCAAGGCTCCTGTCACTCAAGGGCCCTTGGAATGAAGCTAACCCTCCCCTCTCCTCCCTTTACTGCGCCTCTGCGTACAGCTCAGGTTAAGTGAGACAGAAATGGAGTTTCAGTGTTGTCCTTCCATTGCCAACTGGTGCCTCCCTCTACCATAGATAGATACAGTGGTAGATCAATGAGACGGTTTCACCAGGAAATGTCTGGCAGTGAGCTCTCTCTGATACAGTACAGCCAACCTCAACTGCCAGACAGCTGGAACACTAACGGAGAAAAACTATTACTATAAATGTGTACAGCCTCTCCATTTCCTGCTCTGTGGTACATCGGGTAAACGGATCACCAGCCATGAAACAGCAATCACTAATATAAGATTACGCATAAAATTCAGGTAGTCTGTGTGGGCCATCTCAGATGCCTCATCTCGCGTTACATGAATGATCGAGTTTATGAAGCAAAAGACAATTAGCGGCAGCCAGTGTCACAGTGGTTACTGTGAGATTGCGGCAGCATTATGATTAGCATTCACGATTATTAATTATGCATACAAATATAACAATTCCTGGTGATTTCAATTGCCCCGCTAAGACACTTTATACATCCCATTGTCTCCGTTTAGGAATAGATGCAGTGCAAAGTGGCATAAGGCAACCATCCATTCGGTTTGTACTCATCTTACTGGTTTATTGCAGAGACGGGATGTGGCTGAATCGGTATGCTAATCGTAAACTTTACACCAGTCATCAATTATCCCCAAACGAGGCAAGACTTATTAAATCAACAGAAATTACCCTGGAGAGAGAACGGGGGGGTTAAACTGATTGATCACTATAGTCAAGTTTTTCCAACTGCGTATTTACAATGCGTGACTGTAGGATGTAAAGACCCCCCGACATTGCTTTAAATAATAACCGGGAGCCTTAACCACGCTGCGGTGGCCCTGCGCCCATGTGGTTCTTCGAAGTGAGCGCGTCCCCTCCCCTTTCTGACCCGCTGCCAAAGTATGTGAAATGCAATCCAAACACCCGGTCACAGAGCAGTTATTTTAAAACTTAAAACTCAGCTATTTCTAGACGAACATGGGGAGAATAAATAATGGATTGGTGGAAAATATCCCGACAAAGACTCGGTAACTAAAAAAAGGAAAAAGGGGGAAAAAACTATCGGCGGAGTACAATGCCATGATGCCTCCCATTGTGGATCGGCTTTTGTTGCGCGCCGTCGGCTCTTTTACGGACTGAACCGCTTCGATGTCTCTGCCTGTGGTCCTCCCCGGATCTTGTTGTCCTGTTGCTGGGGTCTCGCTGGCGTCTCAGTTAGCCGATCCGGCTCACAGGAGTCGCCCCCGCTGCATTTCTGCCGGTGCGACTCGCATGCCTGCTTCCCAGTCGCGGCTGATCCCCGCGCTGCTCCCCGGCCGACCGCTGCTGTCCCTGGGACTGCTGCAGCTGGTGCTGGGCTGCTCCATGGTGGCGCTGTCCTTCGGAGCGCTGTCGCTCAGTAGCTCGCCGCCGATCCGGAATTCGTGCCCGTTCTGGGCCGGGTCCTCCGTAAGTACGGCTCCGGTGACTCCTGGCCCTGTTTTCGGGGAGCGGTCGGCGTGGTCACCCGCACTCTCTCTTCGCGGCTCCGCATTTTAGCGGCTAATTTTACTAGCATGCTACACGCACAAGCGCGGCCACCCAGAAACCGCTTGCTTTGTGGGCGACTAACTACGCCGGCGTGCTTTACAACGGGCTTCTATCGGTCGCACGGAGACTTTGAAGTCGCGCACCTGAGTTAGCGGCGCGGAAACATCAACAGGTATCCCCCAGAAGCGGGCCCTGAAAACGGCCACTGTGAGTGACTGAGGTGCCGCTCCGGCCGCTTTTACTCGTATTTAAACATGCAAACCAACCCGTTTAATGGAGCATAAAAACAATGAACAATGAATAGTAATCATGTCGAGCGCCGCGTGACTGGTACGGCTCTAATCTGACCCGATGACAGCCGACATGGTGTCAAAATTTCGCCCTAATTAGTGTAATGAATGCAGTCTAATCAGTGGCTGAATCACGTATTTTAAAATGGCAACGTTATCATAATTGCAATAATTGAAATATCTGTGTCGAAAAGTGTGCTGCCTTGAATGTGATTTGGGACATCCCGGCCAGGATGCCGCCTGGGATAGGGGACAGCTCCCCCGCAACCCTGATCGGGATAAAGGGGTGGAAGATGGAAGAATGCGTGTAACTAGTTCTAGTAAAAGTAAAACTACTTTTATTAGTTAAAAAGATTATGCATTTAATTATTGTGAATGATATTAGCAGAGTGTTTTGTTCGGATGAGTGACTATTCCCAAATGACATGGTGATGACGAGGACAATAGTACTGTGCTGGACAGTATAGGAATATCTTGTTTCTGAAAATCCTCACCTCTTCCAGTAACACAGTTTCCTCAGACACCATTCGTATCCACTGTGATGCCCAGTGATCTGCAGGATAAAACAGGATTGTCTGGTATAGATGGTGCAGTTAGGTTTCCAACGACCATGATAGCGTCAGAGCTTACAGAGTGGTTCTTCATGGTCTGGAGATGGTTAGAGGGAGCTGGCTGGTCTGCTGGCTTGATAGCTGAATATGCAATGTTGCTGTTAAGTCAAGTGTCCGTGATCATTAGGAGACAGCAATTGAATTGACTTCAGTTAGATTGAATCGAATTGAATTGAATTGAACTGAACTGAATTGAATTGATGTTATTGTCTTCGGGCTATTTGGAAGTAACCAATACTGTTGTGAATGTTCCCTGTTCTATGTACTATAATACTGTAGCTGAATCCACCAAATTGGTGTCTCAGTAATTAACATTACACTATATTAAGAAAGTCAGTGCTATATAAGGAGTCAGCTTTTTAGGTCATAGGTGAAAATGTTTTGCTATATTTAGTTTTTCTGTAATTATCCTGCAGTGATGTCATTCAGTTGTATCTCAATTACCAGTGTGTCAGTTTTGTAATGTACCTGATACATTGCTTTTTTTCTTTTTATGGTAGTTGCTATGGCCTGTTTTGTGGAATAATTGATAATTAACTAGTTAAAAGCTGTTCAGCACCAGTTTGGATTCAAAATGCTTTGAGTCTGTTTCCAATAAACTTGTTTGCAGAACTAAGTTTGTCAACTAGCAATTTTGTGTTACACCCGTATGTAATGTTTTTAAGCATCTCACAATGCAGATATGTGATGGGGTAACTTTGTTGCTGTTGAGGCCAAGTTACAGGGTATGACTGTTGATTTTCTGGAGCTTGTCAAACCGCATGACTGTTTTGCGGCGTTTTCCTTTGCATTTTGGTTCAGCAACTTCTGGCGTCTGTTGCTACTGCAAAATATATTTCAGCTGAGCTCACACTGCCTCAATGTTCGTATATCAAAGTTACGTGACACGCACACTGAGTTATATTGCTTTCTGTCCTCCAGCCCACTTACCTTTATCATAAATAGTTATTTTAAATTGTTTTTCTGATTATGGCCATTTAATGAATAATGAGGCTCTATTTAAAGAACTGGATAGAGGTGCATAAGCTAATATTAAAATGTTTTTCAAAAGAATTTGTGTCTTTAGTTTTCAAGCACTAACACCCTTCCAGTAAAATGTATGGGGTATTTCAGTTGGATGCTGAAACTTGTCAGTAGTTATTTCCGGTGAAGAGTGGAGGTTGGAGGTTATTCTAGATTGAAACCTAGAGTAAATGCAACCTAAATTCCCCCCATATATATAATTGTTAAAAAGCAGCCATAGCTGTTTTTCTTCATACTTAACTCCTTCATAAATATCCTAAAAATATATATTTTTTGTGATTAAATACTTTGGAGGGCTGGTAGTTTTTCGCATCTCGCATCTTAAAATGTTACTGAAGTAAATAAGCACTGTTTCCATACTTACCTAGTATTGGTTTTTCGATAACAGTAACGTTAGAACAGCTACACTGTTATGAGTGTGAAAAGGGCGTCTAACATTGCACTTGTGTAATCCCCCTTTTATAGTTGTTTACACTTTACGTACCTGTAGTTCAGGTTTTCTTTATGCTTTCCTTTAGTTTAAAGAATAGCTGAATACACTTTTCCCTTGATGTTCAAATAGCATTCAGTGTGTATTATGTGCCTTGTGGCATTTATGGTAGCGGGAGGGGATATGCCGCCTTGGATCATCGTACGTTTCTCCAGTCCATTAAAACCTTTACCACTGCCTGCAGCTGCTCACCAGTTATTTGCAAACGTTATGAAAAGTTTAACTTCAATCCCTACAGTGCATGTAGGTGCATGTGCTCTCCTGCGTGCCTGTCATTGTTGGATGTCTGTTTTGCCTCTCCGTGTGTGTGTGTGTGTGTCTTGTCTCTTCACTCTGCACATCCTTCTTTTTCACTCCACTCCTTTTTGCTTTTTTGCAGGTTATAGTCTCAGGAATCATAGGCCTCACAACATGGAGAAGGCCAATGCTGCTTCTGGTGGGTAGTGTAAGTTCGTACGTGTGCTAGTCTTCAGCCCTGTATTATACCAATCTTTCTGGAATTACACATCTAATAATATTCTGATAAAAAAAAAAAAGTCGCACGGTCAGCTGACTTGTAGTCCTGTGCTTGATTTTGGAAGAAAACCTAATTACTATGAGTGGGATACCCTGTGACTATGGGCCTGAGCCTTTAGTATTGGTATAGACCTGCTTTTCATTGCAAAAACTTCAATGAACCTCTCCAACTTTCCACAGAATTTTACACCGTGCTCCCACAATTATCGGTGAACATTTCTCCCACAAAGTTCTGCCTACTTTTGGTCCTTTGGGAGAGCCTTGGTTAGCTGTACTAAAGGCATTTTATGGACACTCAACTGTTCAAAGTTCTCTGGAATGTGTACCTTTGTGTTAATGCCTAAATGAGTGTTTGTCTATTAGTAAGAGAGAGATTCTGCAGTCAGCATGTGGCCATGCCAAATGCTATTTGCGTGTGCGCAAAATTTCACAGTCTATTCATAAGTTTCACCAAAGGCCATTTCAGGGGTGTTCATAGGAGGGTCGGGGCCAAGTTTTGTAGCATCTATTCGCAGTCTCCAATCACAAATCAGGCCTAGAAGTAGACGTACGTTGTCAGGGCTTATGAGATCAGTATGGCTACCTATTGCCGCATGCTATATAGAGGCTATAAATTTAGCCTATTGCATGTCTCAACACTCACACACGTTATAGCTCAGGCATTTTGACGTAAGAGGATCATGCTGTGAATCTGCAGTTCGATATGAAAATGAGATTCATATTATAAGCTGACAGATGAGCTTCATCAGAGTAGATGTTTCCCACGGGTCATTTTTGCGCCCTCTGCCATTTAGACGTCAGTGTTGTTCTTTCATAATATCGCACCTGGCAAATATTTAATTGTTCTCTGGTGCTAGAGTTAAGCCAAGGACATAGCAATTGTATTCTGGAGAATTATGGTAAGCCAGAGCTTCCAGTGTCATTTAGAAGTCAATTTTCTCTCTGCTCTGCCTGCTGTTATATATTGATCTTTCTATTACTAAGTATCGTCACTGGGTCACTATAAGAACTGTGGAAAAACATATGTGTTTATTTTATTGAGATGCTTCTTCATTTGAAATGAATGTTGTGTTGTGCTTTATTTCTCCTGTAGCAGAAGCCATTGTATGTGGTACGTTGTCAGAATGATATATATATGTAAGCCACTTGTACCAAGCATATACCATTCTGGGGCAGAGCCAATCAGGAACCTCTGACAGCTGTGCCTTTAATCTGAGAGGTTATGCCAGGTTAATGTGTAGCGTCTATGGTCTGTAATTGGAGAGGCTGGCTGAGAGCTGAGAGTCACAGACGGAGGGAGATCCTTAAAGCCAAGACGGACCCTGAGTCTGGCCTCTGGGAGAGCTTGGTTAGTTCCCGTTTTACCCAAGATAGTAATTTATAAATAAAGGCACTGAAGAGCACAATGCGTGGGCTTGGGCCCTGGAAAACCTCGCATATATCCAGGTGTGGGCAAGATATTAACGAAGATATTGGAATCCAGATGAACGTAAACCATGTGCTTCCGTTCTGCCCAGCATTATTCAGTGGAATGCCTGCCCCCCTAATCGTTACATTCTTCTCTCCTGCAGGTGAACCTCTTTGTCCTTCTTTCCGTGGTCTGTGTCCTGCTCAACCTGGCTGGATTTATCTTGTGCTGTCAGGGAGCACAGCTGGTCTCCGGCAAACCTCACTGTCAGCTGGTAAGAGAAAATCCTGTCTCTCGCCGCCGCCGCCGCCGCCTCTCAGAACGGTTCACCGAAAGCCAGAAAGAGGAGTGGCTCGGGCCAAAACCTAGCATGGTTACCCTTTGCTGTCTCAGCCAGCAAGGTACCGTAATCCAGTTGTGGTCTGATCCTACCCCCCTACCTCCTCACCTTCAACACAGATGGGGTTACTGGAGTCACGGGCGTAAGGGAACTTACTTACCAAAGTGTTGTCTCATTCTTATCAAGCTGCTTTTTCTTATGGTAAGAACCAGTGATGTCAAAGTCATCGTTGAGAACTTCATGTTAGCAGGTTCAATTATTCATGGATGGCATTGAGTTTGAAGATCGACTGAAATTGCCGTTGCGTAGAGACAGTTAATTTGAAATTAGTCATCGTGGAAATCTAAAATAAAATTTGGTGTCTGAAAAAACACATGTTAACATGCAGTAGCTTGCAGGCATCAGCAATGTGGTTTCTTAAGTGATCCAACTTGCTCCTCTCCTGTAAGGAATTGAGGAGTTTGCATTTAACTGTTAAACAAAACAACGTGATGAATAAATGAGGTTTAGGAAGTAGGTGCTAAGTGTCAGATGGGAAGTGTGACATGACAAGACGAGCAGGAGGGCAACTTTGTCTGCTGAACTTCATGCTGTAATGATCCAATAGCTAATTAGCGTTAATATCCTGTTTCTGCTCCACTGGAACACGCAGTGAAAATTTCCTGTAGTTTGGTGAAGCATGTGATTGTGAGGCATCTCGCCCCGCATGCAGACGTGACAGCGTTTCTTTTATTAGGAGTGAGCATATTGAGGCGATATGTTAATCGTACTGTCGCAGGAAGTATGTCATATCTGCGGCTGGTTACAGGAATGACTCACAAAGAGGAACAACAAGCTTAGGAAATGGATAATAGTGGATAACAATTATAAGCTAATTGTTTGTAAAATAGTGTATTCTGTCATAGTTCTCATAATCACGAGTTCATCCTTATTGCTATTCACTTACTATTTTTATTATGTTCTTTTTGTCATGTTTTCGAGTTAAATTGTACCACGAGTGATAAATAGGTTCTTAATTTGATCTGTCTGTAATGCTGAGTGTCTTTTAGTGTGTCTTTGCAGCTATATGGTTGAAACCTTAAGATTGTGGTTGGTGATGGTGCGGGCAGCTCTGGGCCGGCAGAGTAAATTCCTGGATGATATTTATGAACATGGTTCCGCATCCTCTGTAAAGGAATGTCTTCAAGTACCCTGCTCCTTGTCTTTGTACTTGTAAATAAGCAATATAGATTGGAAATATACCCGTTTTCACATCCGTGTGATCACATTCAGTCGTTCTGGAGTTTGAAAGAATTCCGTTTGATTACGAACATGCAATGTTTCATTCAGCAGTGTCCAAATACCTTGGAGCGTCAACGGTGTAGGTTAAACTGTGGGATGTTGCACGTCACGCACACCCCCCCCATGCCTCCCGTTGCGATCCGGTGAATGCAGGACGCTGGTGTGGGAGGGGTTACTGGCACCCTGCTGTGTGCCCTGTTGGCTGCAGCCTGTCTTCTCGGAGTGACTAATGGAGCCTCCTGGAGGAGCCATCTGTTCACGGGGCTGGGCTGTCAGCGGCGTCGCAGCAGCCCCACCTGAAGGTGAACTCTCACACGAAAATGCCCCTAAAATGCCAGGAGATGGATGTTCACCTCTACACTCATCCATGCGCCGGTACTCGATTGCTCTGGCCTGGTGTGTGTTTCTGAAGCGACTGCGGAGCCTGTCCCCCTCTACGAGGTGAAATGATGTTTAAAGTGCAAGGCGCTATGGTGGGGGTGGTTGGAGGTGATCGAGGGGGCGGGGTGTCTAGAAAGAGACGCATAAACCTGTCGACTCCAGATGGAGAGGCCGGCCCCGCCCCCCCCCT
>JAODJW010000040.1:11586409-11596827 GCA_026777045.1 Hyperopisus bebe | reverse complement strand
CCCCTCCCCATCAGTCTTTTACCACAGACTAATTATCACATGTAAGGAGGTCACGTGTTCGAGGAGACATTAAACTTATCCCTCTCCTGTTTGACACTATTTTTTCCCAAATTGCTGCCAAACATATTGAAATATGTAACCACTGAAGTCTCTTTAAAAAAAAAAAAAGTTTAGTATTTTTAGTTAATGGTATTTTGAAAGATAAATTATTCATCATGACTCCCGCCAGTGTAGAATGCCTGTCCGTATCCCACGACACGTTGTGTTATTGCCTGTCCAGGAGTCGTGCGTGAGCCCCTTGTCGTTGTGTCGGGGCTTTGTGGAGTAGCAGGGAGAGTTTAGGCTAAGGGTGGCTTGGGGGCTCATTACTCATTTTCTCATTTGGCAGAGAGTGGGGGGGCACAGATGGGGTTGAATGTGGGTCCTGTCTATATGGTGTTTTTTGTTGATTCGATTCAGTTCAATTGGGAAGACCTATTGGGACAAGCCAAACCTCTTAAACAATGCATTTCTCAATTTATTTTGCATCTTAAGGAGGTAGTCCATCTCAAACTGTGAACTTGTACCTCAGCTCTCCTTAATTGTGCTGTGCTTGACTTTGTCTTCCGCTGGAGTAGTTTCACTTCTGTCCAGTTAGAAGTTAATGCCGTCCGTAAAGCTATAGCAGACTGTGCTGTTGATGCTGAGACCTGATTATTTAGGTTTTGGGTATCAGTCTGCCAGCCAATGCACCACTGTCTCAGGAGCTGCTGTACCGTATTAACTGCAGTATTAAAGCACATAGCCTTGGCAGGGCTGTTTCATAATAACGCTATACACTGGAGCATACATACAGACATACATACAAACAAACAAATAAACGAACAGAGTCACTCCTCTTTATCTGGTGAGGATCTCGGCATGCTAGGCAGGTCAGACTGAAGTTCTCCTAAGGCCAATAGACTCTTGGTCTTTCTCGGTAATTCTCGGACATTCACAAGCCAGTTTGGACACATGATCCTTTTAGTGTGTCTTGGGTTTGCCCCAGGGCCTCTGCTCAGTGGCATATGCCTGGAACCGTCCAGGTGGCATCCTTGTGACATGTCCGAACCACTGCAGCTGACTTCTAAAAGAGTTGATCTGGAAGAGCAGCGTGTCTATTTTGAGGTCCTTGGGGATCTCCGAAGCCCTAACCAATGAGCCGAAACTTTGTGACAACTCCCACATGAGGCGAATGACATCTACGATCTCGTAATGACGGTGCACGTCAAGGTCTGGGATGTTGTCTGTTGGCTTGTCCTGTAGGGTAGCCCTCATTCACATCTCGCATTGATGAGTCTTGGCTGCCCAGTACCTTGTCAGTGAATCGAGTTTTTTCCCCTCTTTGGAACACTGTGGGCAGGTAGTCGCCTTGGCTGACTGGGCCTCCCACCAGCCTTGCTGTTTTGGAGATGCTGTGACCCAATTGTCTGGCCATAACCATTTGACCCATATCTCAGTCAGTCAGATCTTTATCCCGGCTCATTTGTTCTGCATTCTACATGTCGACTACGAGTACAGAATATTATCTTATATATCCCAGACCTTGACATATATGCCCTCATACATTGAAGTAATACAGTCCCACCATAATCCTCACCGTTTCGGTGAAGCAGGGTGTAAATGCACATCGACATGCCGGTGCTCTGTCCTGAGTGTTCCTTGCTGTTCCCCTTCGAAGAGCGAAATGGGCGACGTCTGCCTGTGCTGTGCCGACGGTTTCAGCACTGGCTGTTCTGAAGAGAAGATGTTTAAGCTCAACCCCGGCAACTCCTGCGAAACCATGAGGGTCCTGCTCAAGGTTGGTCTGCATGCATCTGGGTATGGGCAAGGCTCAAAAGGCAGAGAGTATGTGAGGAATAGTCACGGCATAGAAAGTACGAGCGCTTCTTGGCTGTCTTTTGGTTTGGATGTTTTGGGGGGGCAGTGTTGCTGTTGGGGGTTCTTATTCCTTTCACAGATTCTTATATGTTTCAAAATCTATTTAAAGTTCACCTCTGCTGCTTTTTCATGAGCACTGCATACGTTCTCCGAGACAATCGTAATCATTTTCATCTTTGCCGTTTAAATCACTCAAAGATGGGTTTGTGAGAAATTTGTGAACTCCTTTTTTGTTTTATAAAGAACCCAATATTTATTACAACTAAATGACTATATTCAAAAATCTCATTGCTATATTACTATCCATCCATCCATTTTCCAACCCGCTTATCCTACTGGGTTGTGGGGGGTCTGCAGCCTATCCCGGAAGCAACGGGCACGAGGCAGGGAACAACCCTGGATGGGGGGCCAGCCCATCGCAGGGCACACTCACACATGCACACCTATGGGCAATTTAGGAACTCCAATCAGCCTCAGCATACCCAGAGGAAACCCCACAACGACACAGGGAGAACATGCACACACATGTGACCTAGGCGGGGACTCGAACCCAGGTCTGAGAGGTGTGAGGCAACAGTGCTAACCACTGCACCACCATGCCGCCCCACTGTATTATTATATTCAATAAAATACTTCCGGATGTTTTAGTTGTATATGTTCTTATGACTAAATAGCTTTTTTTTTTTTGCTTTATCATTATTTTCTGAAGTTTAAACCGTTTTCATAGCGGCTTTTGTATTGTGTTTCAGCGGCAGGCTATTTGCATAATTAATTAAGAAAGCGTTTCAAGTCGCACCCCAAAGTACTGAAGTACCAAAGAAGTAGCAACGTTGATTTGGCACTTTCAGTACTGGAACTTTTGGTACTGATACTCAACCGGAAGTCAGTGGAAAAGTGAAAGTACTGAGATTACTAAAAGTACCATACTCGGTGTGGTGGAAAAGTGCCCTTAGGCTACCTACTTCAGTTTTGCTGTTACATCATATAGGAAAAGCATTCTTTGCCTTCTTGAGCCAGGTACACACAGAGAGGAGAGCATCATTTTAATCGACTGCTGTTTGTTAGGGTCAGCATGATATGTTACAGTGATTCTGTCCAGTGCTGGTCCTCCTCTCTTCACTCCACTGCAATTTTAAATGTTCTTTTTTCCCCTTCCAGAAAGTTCTGTTTGCCCTTTGCGCCCTTAATGCCCTGACCACGGCGGTATGCATGGTGGCCGCGGCCCTGCGGTACCTGCAGATCTTCTCGGCGCGTCGCCCCTGTGCTGTGAGTGAGTCACCAAGCATCAAGCCCCCCCCCCGCAGCATCTTCTCAACCGCTTGCAAACGCTTGCTTGGGGGTTTTTCCTGGGTGCCAATTTCAGTTTTGGATAGATGCTTGGGTGTGTTTTGAGTTTTTTTTAATTATTCATAGTCTTCAAGTTATGAGGACCATAAATTGGCGTGTAATCATTTGTAGAGTCCAAACTGGCACGATCGCTGTGATCACATCATGAGTTTTTAGCTGTGAATAAAGGAGATGTGAGTGACTGGCTTATGTCCGAGGCCTTTGTCCAGGGTAACTTGAGCTTTAGGAAGGAGCGATTTGGTTAATGATTCGCCACCAGCGGACCAATGGCTGTGCTGCTCTAGGGGTGACTCTGGGCCGCTGCTGGTGTTCTGAGAGCTGTTCTTCTACAGCAGGACGAGCCCCGGTCAGCAGCCGAGGAAGGCGAGGATACGGCCAATGTCCCCGACCCGGACGAGTTTGTCCCGCCGGCCCCGCCCCCATCCTACTTCTCCACCTTCTACTCCTATACGCCTCGACTGGCTCGACGGTACGCTCCTTCCCTGCCTGTTTGCCTTGTCTACTCCCACGATGGGCTCCATGGCACATGTGTGGGTCACTCTTTCATAGGATGTTTGGCGACAGTGTGATCCCTCTGCCTCATATATATGGTGCCAGAATCAAGGGGGTGGAGGTCTTCTGTCCCCTGGACCCTCCCCCACCCTACGAAGCCATTGCCGGACAGTCGGAAAACACTTCCTCCCAGGTACCTTGCTGGAATTCTCCTTCCGCTCATCTTCTGCAGGCGTAGGTTTTTGCTTTTTTTTTTCTCCTACAAACATACTGCAGTCCAGGTACATAATTATTGTACAAGGTTTTGTGGGTTTGGTTTATGTAAATATCGATGATCATCAACATTAATGATGTAAAGAAACCCAACTGCATCTTAATAGTTTGCTTCAAAATGTATCACTTTGTATTTGCTGCTCAGACCCGGGAAGGTGATTTAAAAAATATGCATGCTTCTTCTGCCTGGCTAGCCCTAGCCATTATATCTGTCTGTCTTGCCTGCAGACGGAAGTTCAGATGACCATCGTGACCGAGGGTTTGAGTGAGAGCTGTGACCCGCAGACCACCAGAGCTGGTGAGGGAGACTCCTTGGTGCATCAGACATACTGAAGCATGAAGTTTTAGACTCGCGTATGCCAGTGGCTGATGTGTACAGAGTAAAGGCTTTCATTGTGTATACAGTCAGTTTTGCTACAATGTGACTAAAGTGTTCCTGAAAAATCGTACATTCACTAAAATCCCATACTAAAATACACATATCCAATGGGAAAAACAGAGTTAGGGGAATGTGACTCTAAGACGTAGTAACTTACGGCAAAAGAAATGGATTAAATAATAATGATACCAGTGCCCGGTAATGCAATTATATGCATTTAAAATAAGAAATAATACATCTATAAATTAATAATACATTTATAAATTATATTATAAAGGTGACTGCGTATATTGTGCACAAACAGCAAACACGTGAAACCAAAGGAAAACGTTGCAGTGCGCAAAGATATTGATTCTGCTGCTTAGCTAAAAATGATTTGCCTACCTATTTCATGGTCAGAGATTGTTTACAGAAAGGTCCTTTTATTTGGGGTCCAAACACTTTTAGCCGCTGGATCCCTATTGCTTTATTTTTTTTTTTTTTACTGGAATTGTTTTATTTTTATTATTATTACTTAATATAACTTAACACAGTCACCTTGTCGTAATTGTTTTATGTTCTCTGCTAATTTACAAAAAAATTACAATAAATACATGTTGGAATCAGTTCATATCTGTACATTCTTATCCTTGCATTAGAATATAGACCAGTTAATATTTTAATGCTGTCTTGTGGTAATGCTGCGTCAGATGTTTTAAATGTATTACTCGCTGAACATTGAACTGAAGCTTGACTTTCAAAAAATTATATCGCAGATCAAATCGCAATATCTGTCAGAAAAATCACGATAAACTATTTTCTCAAAATTGTTCGAGCCTTTTCGGGAGTAAACAACATTTCATGAACCATTTGCTGTATTTTTTGACCCCACTAGATGGTGCTCTTGGTTTACTTTGGGGTATGCTTTGAGCCCTTTTTGACCAGAGAACACCATCAAGTATGGGCAGAAAATACAGCAAATGGCCCATAAAGCGTTGTCTGGAGCCACAGCCACCATACGGCTGAGCATGCACACAGCAAACAAGCAAATGGAGCAGATTATGATAGTGATGGACAAAATGACACTTCATGATCCATTTGCTGTATTTTTCTTGATTTGTTTTGGGACATGCTTAGTGTCCTTTTTTGAACAGAGAGCATCATTTAGCGGGGGTCAAAAATTATAGCAAATGGTTCATGAAGCGTCATTTTGTCCATCACTAGACTACGGTATGCAGAAGGGTAGTGAAGGCAACGTGGCTGCAGACAATCTACAAATGTAAGTGAATTAAAGAAACATATCTCTGTTTTTATATAACAATTTGTTAAATAATTTTAGATTTTTAGAATCTAAGACTTTGATCTGTGAAATGCATGGACGCACAAAAAGTTTGATTATTCTAGATTTGAAAACCGGTTCGACTGATTAACTGAAAAAGAACCAGTTCAAAGAAATGATTCAATCACGAATCACACATCGCTATTGTTCACTTGCTTAGCTGTTTTTGTGTGCAAGTAGTGTTTTTTGCTAAGATCGTTGTATTGCTTTTCTCTCTGCTTGAAATTGTGTAAAAACAAGTGCAATTCTGCTTGCAGTTGTTAGAACTGATTTGCGGTGTGATATCAGGTGTTATAGCAGGACTGACTGTTTACATTTTGCAAGGCCATTAATCTACAGAAAGTATTAGGGGTTGTAAGATGTTTTAAAAACAGAATAAACCTCACTTTCAATCAGAATTTGCCTGTTTTGTTGATGTTGTTAACATCATGTTGATATTCACCAAAATTAAGAGGGGGAAACCTTTTCTAGAATTTTAGTCAATTTTAATGAAAACTCTCAAACAGATTAGAAATAAACACATCTTGTAAAAAATCATGTGAGTCCTTAGATACAAGGTGTTTTATTTTTTGGAAAGTTGTTACCAAGATTTATTTTCATTTGTGAAAAGAATGGCATGATTGTGCCATTTCTCAAGGGAAACTGATTTTGATGAATTCCTTTGCTATAATTCAGTCAGTTAGTTTTCTGGTTTATTTCCAGCAGCTATGCATAATATATTTTCATTTCTGATATGTCTGTATAGTGGCATCTCAGCTATACAGATAAATGCATATTGTAATAGTTTCTAATGCATGTTCAGATATAATGGTATAAGTAATGCAACCTTTTGTTTGAGTTTATTGCGATATAAATGAATCAGGTACACATCCATGCTTTGTCTGGTCAGGGTCATGGGACAGTCTGCAGCCCATTCCCGGCAGCACGGAGCACAAGGCTGGGGTCTGGACAGGGTCGGGACAGGATTCCAGTCCATCGCAGGACACACACATGCACCCGCCCGGTATGCATGCTGCTGCCTGAATCATATTCTTGGTACTTAGCTCTCTTTAATTGATAGGGGTGCTTTGTGTGAAGCACTAATATATTACATTTCGCTGTATGAGATGTGTTATGTTCCTGTTCTCCAAGGTGCCTCTCATTTCCTGAACCTGGCTTCTGGAACCAACCAGCTATCGAGAATTTGAATATTGTATCGCATTGTGCTGGTTCCTGTTAAAACAAATTATTTTGTAGGGCGCGTTTGGTCTGGCTCTCTGTGTTTGTGCACGCAGGCGAGGTGGGGGGGGGCAGGTTTGCTCCCGTATGCCAACCCACCCTCTGGGGCATCTCTGTCTCCTCCGCCCCACCACTCCTAGTTGCTCCTGAGCCGCCTCCCACTTTGCTCGGGGTGGTTTCACGTGCCGTAACCGGCGCCGATTTGTCATCTCTAACGAGGTAGTTTAGCCCTCGTGCTAACGGGATTATCTTTGTACTTTGGCTGTTTTCCAGGATGCTCGCACACCCCGACACCCCCTCAGGTACAGCGCAGACCTGTGCAGGCCCTCCTGTTGGCCTCCAGGGATCCTTTCCGGCAGAATGTCCGTAGGTCCAACAGCGACCCCATCCTGCTGGACTTGACCACCAAAGGTAGCGAGTGGTGCTAATGCAGTAGCTGGTGGGCGGGGCTCATCAGGGTGGGCTTGTCTTCTGATACTCATTACATATCTCCTGCACCTTTAAAAATGTCAGGTTTTAAAATCTGCTTTAAATTTGATAGCGTCGTTTTCAGTGTAACCATATACTACCACTTCCCCAGAGAGATTAGAGCCATCGATGTCAAAAATGCCTCAGAGGTTGATAGCTGAGACTACCGTGAGTGCAGGGAACCTCACAGTGTAGATAATTTATGTACAGAATAGATATGCTGCAGTCAGACACCATTTCTGTGTCATTCTTCATTATGCACATTGTGGGTAAATCATATGTTTAGTACCTGTCTGTGTAGAATATAATTTGGGTTTGACAAATACGAACTTGGGTTTTTCGTATTTGACACAGAATTAGAAGCTGAACCAGAATTTAGGAGGTTATTGAATAAAACCAAGTTTCTAAGTTGGCATTTCGAATTTTAAAATTACACATATTAAAAAAATGTATTTCTAATTAATGGTGCAAATTAAAACTTGCTAATTGCAAATAGTTGCATCATACCCCTGATCTTCATCTCGCACACACACACACTTTTTTTTTTTTCCTGCTATGTGCGCAGATGGGGGGGGGCGCCCTGGCTCCTCCGTCTGTCAGCAGACACATTAGTAGCCTTTTAAATATAGTCCATTACATCTTCAGAGTCTGAGCGGTGGCCACATCATCTTAGCTTTCAAGACGTCTGCTGAGAGGACTGGCGTGTGTGCACAAATGCATGCATGCATGCATGCACGCATGCACGCACATGCAGGAATCACCGGTGAGTGAAGTGTGTTGCAGTGCGTCATAAGACCGTGTTAAATCTCGCTGCGGTCTTGCTGCCTTCTCTCCACAGTGCTGAGCTGTGAAGCCGCCACGCAGACAGACGGCCGGCCAGAGGTCGCAACGGTGACGCTTCGCAGGGTGGTGGGCCACCGGAAGCCCCGCCCCAGCTCCATGGTTGACTACCAGAGCTACCAGGACACCAAGCAGCTGGTGGCTCGCTTCCTGGAGCACTCCTCCAGCAGCCTGACACCAGAGGTACAGGAGCTGGTCAACAGCATTAAGACCGTGCTGCGCTCCGACCAGGAGCATATGGAGGAGGCCGTACGCAGTGCCAGCTTCATCGACCAGGTCAGTGAGCAGCAGGGGGCGACAGGGAGCGGTTGCTGTAGAAACTCACTTAGTTTTAATCTGACCATTAATGCTTTTTGGCTCTGTGGGTAGTACTGTCGCTTCAAACTCTTGGGGTTGGGGGCTCAAATCCCAGCCCCCACTGCGTATGTATGGAGTTCGCATGCTTGCTGTGTGGGCTTCCTCTTGCCATCGAAAGACGGGTCAGAAGTTAATCTGATCCTCTCCTTGCCCTTGCCTGTTCAGGTCATGATGACTGATCCCCAGGGCCCTCCTGCGCAGCCAAAGCAGCCAGTGCAGCCAGCGCAGCCGGCACAGCCAGTGCAGCCGGCACAGCTGCAGCCCACGGTGGCTTCGCAGACACTGCCCCTGAGGAAGCGGCCAGCCCTGCTGCACCTTCGCAGCTGTGGGGACCTGAGCACCTTCACCAAGGAGGAGCCGCCGTCCGAGGAACGGAAGGCAGGCTCAAGGAAGAGCTCCAGGGCCAGCTCCAGGGCGGGGTCCCGGGCCGAGCATGAACGTCCCCACAGCCTTATTGGGGTCTTCAGAGAGACTGTCCTCTAAGAAGCCAATGCTGACAAAGACTACCTATGTTGGCACCCCCTCTGGTGGAGAACACTCTCCACTGTACTTGGCCGAGGAGAGCCCGCTTCATACGGGATTGCAGCGTGCAGCCAGTTCTAGACGCGGTCCGCTCTGAGGAGGTGTGCGTCGTTTTCCTGTGTGCGTGCTTGTTTGTGCATGTGACCTCCTGGAGATGAGAATCCCTGCAGTCGCTGGGCTCACCAGAAATTGCATTTCCTTTTTTTTTTTTTCGGTAAGTAGACCCTGAAATGCCTCCCTCACTGCTAGAATCAGGTTCCTTTCAGGTTAGTGCCTTCAGTTTTACTGACAAGGTGCAAGTTGAGGCATTTCTTTCAAACTGGAGTTGGGAATAAAACTAAACCTTTTTTTGGGTTTTCTGCTGAGAGCACAGTGATACTTATCACTATTTTGTCTTTACCGAGCATATATAATTGCTGGTTCTTTTGTAGATTATATGCCAAAATACTCATCTAATTGCATATTAAAAAAATCAGTATATAACAAAAGAACAAATATCCACTTATGTATTAAAAATTTGACTTATAAAAGAGCTACCTGTGTGTATTTGACCTTAGTTTTTTTTTTTAATATTGTGTATTAACTTTTTTTTGTCTCCGTATCTATGGAAGTCTCTGCTGAGGCAGGGAGGTGTGAAAGGTGGTGCTTACCCAGTAAATTTCCCTCAGCAATGTGACGTGATGTATTTCCTGTGTGGAGGGTCCTGCCACGTCCCCCTGTCACTGTGTACAGGTTTGTGATAGGAGGAAGGCGGCTTTGAAGTCGTGCGTAGTAGGATTATCACATGCTTCAGAGTTGCCAGTGGGTCTGGCCTGTCCCGCGAAAAACCCATGTCTACTGCAGACTAACCTCCCTCAGCGTTAATGCCATCCAGCTGTCTAAAGCTCTGCTGCCATACTGTATGTACGGTGATACAGCGGCTTACAGCTGCGTGAACCGGCATCACACTGTCCTCAAGGGCATGGTTTCCCATTGTGTAAAGAGAATGTGAGATAATAAATTTGGCATTGGGAATGAGTGGTGTTTTTCTGGAACTGATCTGTTGACCTGAATGTCCTTAACTGGCTAACATGGCTAATTAAATTTATTATTCAAAGCATTTTTGTGAAAATACAGGATCTACATGTAGTCTTTTGTTTGGACTTGAGTTGCTAAAATTCTAGCATAAGTAGTTGTGGCCAAATGAAGCTTCATGAACCATTTGCTGTATTTTTTTGACCCCACTAGATGGTGCTCTTGGTTTACTTTGGGCATTTTTCAGACAGAGCACCATCTAGTGGGGTCTGAAGATATATCGAGTGGTTC
>JAODJW010000040.1:11574023-11586309 GCA_026777045.1 Hyperopisus bebe | reverse complement strand
TCAATAAGGGAAAAAAGATGGGTCTACAAATAGGATCAGAAGCTCTAAGGTTCCCAGTATGGGGTCTGAAGATATATCGAGTGGTTCATGAAGTTTCATTTGGCCAACACTAGTTACAAGCCTTGGCCCTTAAGCACTGTCCTACCTGCGGTAGGGCCTCCTGTGGGTAGCCATCCTCACGCCTTCCCAACAGCCAGGTGCATTCTGCCTAGTCACTTAATGAATGGTACAGTATCCAGCTGTCCAACTAAACTGTAGATGCAATAACGACCCGAACCCCTAGTCAGGCAGTAACATAAACAACTATAGTTCTATTGTTCTGCAAGTAGTTTATTGTTGTAAATACTGTTACAAACATTCCAGCCTCGGGGAAGGAATGCAGCTTTATAACTGTAACGCCACAGAAAAAGCTAGCAAATAAATAAACATTGCTGTTGCTTTACAGAGAGTTTGACATACTGACAAACAAGAGTTTAGATTAATTACATTCGAAACAAGTGCATTTTATAAACACTAGAGTATGTGAAATCCACAGCCATTATGTACTCAAGTGTCTTTCAATGTCTTTCTTTTATACAAAGGACATCTTTGTTGGATTATAGTACTCCTCTACATTGCCCAGACTAGGTGCACATGGGTGCCTTGAGTTCTAAACTTTTCTTTTCCACTACTATTCGATTTATTTTTATAAAGCTCCTTTCACAAGTCGCCCCAAGGTACATTAATTTCACAATCATCATCTGTTGCTAAAGTACCACTGAACCCAACACGTTAAGAGTTACGTGAAACATTTTTGTCAAAATCTGTATTCAGTAATGTCTGGTTAAAAGACCAATCTATATATCAACAAAATTTCCAGATTCTGGCCCACAAAGGATCCACAAGAATTATACACGATTATGTTTTGCAGCTGGTTTTGGTTAAACGCTACGTAATTTTTAATTGGGGAAAAAAACATCACATTTCATGAAAACCGTAAGCAAGAATGATGAAGCTGATGAAATCTGTATGTCATGCGACACAAAGTGGTGTCTTGTCACTCTCATTTTGTCCAAAAAAAATATATATATAGTAACGATAAGGCCAACATGATTGCGTAGGATAACCTCGACGCTAGTAAGGCGGGGGACTGGAAAAGATGCACACAGACCAGGTGGTGGGAAGGAAGTTGGTGTATAACTGCAGCTTGACCATCCAAATACATTGCACCCCTTTGTAAACATTAATCCAAAGCACAAACCTGCTATTTTGGGCTGCAGTTCATCAGAGTTCATGACCCGTCTAAAGGAGAGCTGAGGTAATGTCCAGTACTTGACCAAGGCCATGGGACAGATTATTTTCTGCATGCATGTTATTGTAAAAATTAAGAAAAACATTACCAGTTACCTCCATATTTATATGATGCTTGATATGTAAACCAATTACATTTTACATGTAAATCAAAGTATTTTAAAGTATGACCAAAATGTTATACATTCCTTGCTTGCCTTCCAGCTCGACTAATAAATTATTTTTTAAATCACGATACCAACATGCCACAGCTATCAAGCCTGAAATATTTCACATCATGAAATTCAAATTATTTTTTCAGTTACTCGTTTACCATAATATATATACAGAAACCAGCCGAGGGAGAACTAAGCACACAGACATGATTACAATCAGTCGGTATCAGAGGGTTTATACTAACTACCTCTGGATGTTGAATTTCTACAACATAATTCTCCAGCTACTCGAAAGGATCAGGTAGGGCATGTTACCTGGGCCAAAGTGTCAAAAAACTCAAACAAGAGTACAACATTACACCATTTCCTGAATGACTGGATTTCTGCTGCTGTAGGTGTTCAACAAATTAAATCATTGAATCCATCCAGAAAACTGGACATTGATATAAATATGTATTTTCTTCAATCCTGTACAGATTTAAGTAACCTAATTTACAATCCAATCTTCATCCTACAATGCATCATTTGAATGTTAACTGTCACCCCCCACCTCATATGAATGTTTCAAACAGAATGGTTTCCCTGAGAAAAAAATAATTACCTTTCTTTAGATATTAGAGATTTCATAAAATTAAATTATCGAAGGTCAAAGTGCTCCTTGTTTTGTTAAGACTGGAAATTCCCCGTACTTATTGCACTTTTAAGGAAAATAACTAATTGGGGTCTTTGAGTCACCATGGTAAATGTTAACAAATCATAATGAAGTGTTGATGAAAGGGTATTTTTCAAATAACCTTAACAAGAGTTCTTGCAGCACTAAAATGACCCAGTCTTTTCTGTGACACGTTTGCAGTTCAAAGGATATTAGCTTTTTCTGTAGAGTTACACTGCAACTTAGTTACTCTCTATTTACAGTGTGCCTACTATGCACTCGGCACAAGCTTGACAGACCTCATAAGCTATAAAGAAACTGTTTTCATATGCCTTTCTCATGCCCAAATGTGAAAGTCTTTAAAATGTTGTTTGTGCTGTTTGCAGGGACATCAACTAATATAACAAACAAAACTCAACATCTCGGAGTTAATTCACAAAAACCAAGACTACAGTGACTCTGTGTACTGTCCCGTCTCCAGAGCAACATCATGGCTACTAAACTATGAAATCAAAATGAACTATGCTTTAGTTTACATCATTTTAACACTTTTACTGTCTGAAAAAAGAAAATGTGAAATTTCCCACTGGATAACAGTAAATCCTAAACAACATTCCTTATATAAATGTGCTTTTGGAAACTCCCAGGAATTTCTCCGAAGCATTTACTTTGGTCCAGTTTCCTAGTTAGTGTCCAAAGATAAGGACTTCCACTCCCATCCTATGGTCCTTGACAGATTTACCACCATAAGGAAGAAAGTAACTAAAGGTTAACCCTGCCATCCTACAATATTTTCACCAGGTAGCACAGATTCAAATTCTTCCAAATACTTTTTAGTTTTTTTTCTCAAAGAGAAAATATGTTCAAGGGTAAAACTAAATGGTGGCAGTGAAATTGTTTTTTTTTTTTTTTAAAAAAAAAAAAAAGTTTAAGAAAAAAGCTGGTGACAAAATGATACGCACACGCACACGTACACACAAAAATAAATGAGTATGGGGACATGTGACAGAGACACAGAGACGCAGCACTGTACACCAGAGTACTACAGCCTCCGGGCGCAATGGGGGATTCCTAGGATGGGGGGGGGGGGGGGTTGTTTTGTGGATTTGAGGTCAGAAGTCGGGATTCCAGTCAACTTCAGATGTAAACAGGCTGCTCCTGGGCAGTCAGCAAGCGATACATGGCAGCCGGCATGGTCTTCATGTGGATCTACAAGAAGACAAGAATGAGTTCTTCAGAAATCCTCTAGGTAATAAACAAAACGGCATTTTACCGAAAAATAATTTCTTAAAACGCTTTCAAAGTGAATAGAATAGAATAGAATACGTCTTTATTATCATTGTCACAGGTACAACGAAATTCAAAGTTCTCTCTCAATGTGACAGCTTACAATAGTGTGGAGTGTGGAGGTGCAAAATAGCTCACCTCCCCGACCGCATTGGACAGGATGTGCACAATCTTCTCATGGGGTGTGGCCACCACACTCTGGCCATTGATCTCGATGATGCGGTGGCCGACACGGACCCCGCCACGCTCCGCTATCCCGCCCCGCATCAAACTGCAGATCTTCGGGGGAAGACCAGATGAGGGAATCAATCACCAAGACTTACCAAATGTGCCATGACGTACCATAAGTAACAAAAAACGGGTTTGTGATTTTTGGCCAAGTTCTTGGGCTACAGTAGTGAAAACCATAGTTCCTAATGTGAAACTCAAGAGATCACAAGAGATACTGTGTGAAATAACAAGAGATACTCACAATGCCGTTCTGTACGCTAAAGCCCAACTGGTACCTCAGATCCGGCCTCCTGATGAGAACAGTGGTAACGGGCGGGCATCTGACAATGTTCAGCTTTATCCGAGACTGATTCTTAAGTCCCTGGAGGATGGGGGGGGGGAATGGGGGGTGAGAGTCAGAGAAACCATTAAACCTTGGCTGACTTATCACATCTCTGATCTGAAGTGGAGAAAAGTGCTTTGGAGCGAATCAATGGAGCAGCCAGATGAATGTTCACCATTAGACTGATCTCAGTGTTGTTCTTTTGGTGTTATTTTGTTGGTGTTATTATTGTCTTACCCATTTATACTGATGAATCTATTGAAATAGTTTAGCTTAAGTACCTCGCATAAAGGTGCAACAAAAGGAGCTCGGGTTTGTTTCTCGTCACCTTTATGATGCTCTGGCAGGTAGAGAGGGGCAGTCCCACCAGACTCGTCCCGTTTATGGACATGATCTGGTCTCCGATGTTGATCCTGCCGGACTTCTCGGCTGGGCCAGCGTGCATCATGCTGGCAATGATGACGGTGGGAAGGATGGAGCCCCATCCTGACTCGACGATGACCACCCCTAAAATGTCCCCCTTCTGCTTCTCTATGTAAACCTAATGGACAACAAGAAGTCAAACTCTTAAAACGCATGCAGGGATTGTCTATTCACTGATCAGATGGACTCTCATAGATTCGGCAGCCAAAAGTCTTGGGGCCTCAAGATAGGAAAAGAACCACCAGACACAGACATACTAAAACGATTGTGTATTTATGATATAGTGTGTCATAGTGTAACAGATGATTAACATGTTTTTAGCATATGCTACGATCTTGCCATATGGTAAAGACACAAGCAAATCATTAGCTACCATGCAAATAAGACAAGAAAAGTCTGTCCCAAATATGGCTACACATGACCTGGTCTGCCCCTGTCAAACACACTCACATCTTTGCAGTTCTCAGATTTGGAGAAGTGGATGAGGTCATCATTGTACATGTCCTGCGTGTTGAGAAGGTCGCTGTACTCCTTCTGGCTCAGGTCCTCGGGGTTGATGCCGTTGGCGCGCAGGAACTCTTGGTAGGCCACGCTGAAGGCCTGCCCTATGGATTGGGCTATGAGCTGTGCCTGGTAGGGGAAGGTACGCACAAGGAGATCAATGACGGGGAGACCTTCCATCAGGTTGGCTGCTACAGTGTGATCACTAATGCTTCAAGAAGCATTCAGAAAATAATGCTCTACTTTACGAACTGCCCACGCAGCAAATAGACTTCATGCTTACAGTTGACTGACAAAATTTATTCTACTTCGATTTTCAAAAAAAAAAAACACACAGGGTCAGCAAAGCATGTCTATAATTGCAGGGCATTTCACACGAGGGCAATAAATTCCTCCCTCAGACGGTATCTTATATGTAAGTAAAAAAACTCCCAACCTTTCAACAACGAAAAAAAAAAAAAATCGTTGCTGTTATTTTTGTATAATGTAGTATTGGTGCATAGAGCTCCACACCACCAGGACTGCACATTTAAATTCCACGAATGTGCATGGAGTTTGCATGCCCAACCTGTTATTTCCCACAGTCCAAAGACATGCAGTTAGCTAACTGGCATCATGTACGGCCTGCAGTGTATGAGTAGGGCGTGTTTCCTCTGCAGGGACTCATCTTCCTGGTCAGGGTGTCGCTCATCTCTGTTCCCTGTACTGCCTCCAAATGACCTTAACCAGTATAAGTGCTCAGAAGATGGATGGATATGAAATAAACATTTTAAACAGTAATTTCCAGTCATCACCTTCTGATACCCTGCTATAAACATAAACAGAGAATAAAGAGCAAAATGGCTAATACTCTGTCACATTGATGTAGTACTAAGTTTTTGATTCAATACATAATTCACAAAAAATGTCCTGTCCACTCATACAGGAATTCCGCATTTTAATAAACATCCTTTACCGGCAGTTTGACTAAACATCCGGTAGCAAAGAGTGATGTAAACGTCATGGTGACAGCTCCCGGCAGGGCCGTCCCATACGCCTTTGAATGGGTCTCTCTCAGACAACACGTATACCTACAATGCTCCTGTTATATGAACTGCTTCCGATGATTTTCTTGAATTTATTTTGTTGATCCGGGAAGGTATGCAGCACTCATACCATTTCGCCAATACTGCCCAAACACGTGTTTAATAACAAACTTGCCAAAAAATTCAACAAAAGGCTGAAGCTACAGTAGCTGTTGAAATATTAACTACAGGACCAGCGACCCAAACCGCAGTCTTAACCTGAAGTGCTTGCTTTTGAAAGCTCATGATTCATTAAGAAATTAATGACAATTACCTTAGTCCTCCCCCCTTAACAAGGCTGGTAGGGAGATCAGTGTTTGTGCCCCTAGTCATTATTGGTACAGCTGGGATTCTTTGCCTAATAATCATAATTCTGGGCTTAAGATCTGACTGAATGAACATAAATATCCCAGAATGGCTCTTCTAGAATATGTCAGCGCTGTCCTTGAACAGGTCTATTATGTCAGCAGTAAATGGAACCGGTGGAGAGCAGCAGACTAATTCTACAAGATCTCAGAAAAGCCTTCATCCGTGGGAACACACTTCATTGAAGTTAAAATGGCCTCGTTATTTTAAAGCTTCAGGAATTTTAATGAAAACAGCACATCTTTACATTATAATGCAATATTAAATATCTAACGTGGTGCAGCTACGTGTATTAATGCAGTCTGAGTCTGGGTTATGTTATTAAGTGAATAGCAGGAGAACATTAACACAGCACAATAAACATAAAGCAGAATAATGAAAATGCACTAGAAATGATATTAATGCCTGTAAACCATCAAGTGTGTGATAAGGGAACACCATAATAGAAGGGATAAGGCAATAATGCTATAAAACAGCAGATTAAAAAGAAAAACCAAAAAGAGGAGAAAGAAGTGAAAGCAAAGGCAGAAATAAGGAGGACTGTGTTAGGGCTGCTTACATCCTCTGACTCAAAGACGTGGCAAATCATCTTGTACTGACGCTTCTCATCCTGGCCAGGGTCTGCAGCCTCCAGGGGCTCCTGCGAGTTGGAGCGGGGCATTCTCCTCCGGGCCATCAGAACCACAATGTTCCCGATGTCTGCTATGTAAGAGATGGTCCTCAGGGGGTGGTCCATCATGGTCTCCTGATCAAAGGATGAAGGGAGGGGTTCAAGAAGGCCCAAAATCCCCAAAGGCCCATTTCATAAAATATTATGCAATTCTGATTAATCTTGTGTCTTCGGGTTCACTTTAAGTGTTCTCCAAAGTCCGTAAGTTTTAACTTAAACTACTTGGACCTACAGGATCCAAGAGAAAGGACTGTTTTGAGGTTGCCCGTGTCTGTACTATTCTCATTTTTACGATTATGTGTCCCACCAAGAAATTCCTATGGTCAGTCTGCGACCTGTGAGACTTCAATAAAAAAATTTGGTTGGAAAAAATGTATTTCTTATAAAAACAATTATGGATGACATTTCTCTGGCAACCAGGGAAGTATGCAGTAGTATTTAATAAAGTAATTTGTTTTTCAGCCCTAGTGTTCCCTAATGGAGCACTTCCTAATTTCATGAATATTTTTTCTCCACATTAAACAAAAATCTAATTACTAGAAAGACTGCAACAGCAGATTTTACAAGACTTATTTTACACAAGGTGCAGTGTAATTGGTTAAATTTATTTCAGCTTGAACGAGCATGTGAGAGAAAGCAGGGTAGAACAGGGTAGGGGGTGGGGGGGACCTTAAGACAAAACAACAAAGCCGTAAGAGGAGAAGAAGGTATAAGGAAAGGGGTGAAAAACAGGAATGAAAAAGGGGTGCTGGAGAGACTGGTGGGACAGAATAGAATAGTTCATTATAATGTTATTTATGTTATTTGACATACAGCTGATACAATTTTAGAAGATGAGATGTGCAGTCCTTTGTGAATATTCACTCATTAGGATGGCTGAGAACCGCAGAAAAACCTCAAATCAAACTAAAAATCTTTAAGCCCCATGACTAGCAGTGACATAGGATCTGGCTGAAACACACTGACTGACAGTCTTTTAGTACCTAGAACATAGCTGTGATGCTGACACAAAGCACAATGAATAATTTAGTAGCCTTCCTGTGGTGACAGCAACTGACACTGAACTAATTCTGCATGCCCAGGCACCAGACTGAATTAAATGCAACGTCTGTATATCCATAGTATAGGACATTTTCACAAATGGCATTAATTTTAAAGTCATAAAGCGATATTATTTCTTTAATCACATTAACACATATGGTTTTCTGATACCCAAATCAGAGAATAATTTGATCAATGATTTTTAATGAAGACCTCTAATATTCCTTTCTGGATGTAAACAACATGAGTTTAGTTTGTGAGATTGTGCAGAATCCCAAAATTCAGAGCCAAAATCAAAACATTCAAAGCAGCATCTCATCGGGAAACTGGTGTTACCTGCATTATTTTGTTTTAAACGATTGCCATACGGAGGCATACGTACATAAAAAATATTGCAGTTTGCGGTATTCCTTTTATTTTGTTGAAGGCTTATGCCTTAATACCTTAAAATTAACACTGATTTCTGCCCATTTTGCACTTTGCTTCTGTTTCCACTCGTGGTAGATATGTTCCCATAGGAAGGAATATAGCTACAATATACCTGTGAGTCAGCATTCAGAACTTTAATCCTCTGGGTAGAGATGAAGAGGTCCACCTCTGTCATTGGCTGGGCCTCGCCTTCTGGAGCCTGGGGAATGAATGGGAACAGTTTCTCAGTCAAAGCCAGGGGAAGCATCACTGTATTAGAAAAGATCTGTTTCACATCCAGTCCTGAGGTCAAGAGTCGGAGGTCAGAACAACACGCCACAATGTTAGGACCAGAGAACACAGCCTGAGTTACTGTGAAGGGTTTCTTCTTCTGTTTTTGCATGTGGCATGAGCAAATTTCAATAACTTATCAGGGTGAACGGTGGGGGAAAAAGGGCTGGTAAACAGATTCAAAAATATACCTTAAATTACAGAAAAGCCCCAAATGCCAGTCAATGTGACTGGTGTCAAGGTCTTTCCCTTCAATGAAGCTCTGGCAACCAGTGCAGGTTAGTGCAGCTTCAGAAGGATATAAACAGGCTTCAGACTGAGCAATGTAGGTTAATGCTGCTTCAGAAAGCTATAAATGGAGTTCAGACTGAGCAATGTAGGTTAATGCTGCTTCAGAAGGCTATAAATGGGCTTCAGACTGAGCAATGTAGGTTAATGCTGCTTCAGAAGGCTATAAATGGGCTTCAGACTGAGCAAGTGTAGGTTAGTGCTGCTTTAGAAGGCTATAAACGGGCTTCAGACTGAGCAAGTATAGGTTAGTGCTGCTTCAGAAGGTTATAAACAGGCTTCAGACTGAACAAATGTAGGTTAGTGCTGCTTCAGAAGGTTATAAACAGACTCAGTTACACTAGAGGCATCATCTTGCACCACTACATTGCCTAATGTACCGCACTTCTGTCAAGACGCGTTGCAAAAGGAAAAAAAAACAAGAAAAAAAGATTTTAAAAAAAAAAAAGCTTCGAAATATGCACACAAACGACATCAACAGCACTTAACAGACAGAGGCACAGTGCAATGCATCACTCCGGCACCATCATTTTCTGCATCCAGCAACAACTCACTGCCGACATGCTGTGAGGTCCTTACTGGGGTACGTGTTCCTGTTTGCTTACAGCTTAATGAGGACAAGAAACTGATGTGTAATGAAGAATGGAAAAAAGAAACCAAATGTTTGCGGTCATGGGTAAATAAGTGCTACTTGGTTGCTGGATCCAGAAAATGCACCAAGAAAAAAAGGAACAGAAAAGGAGGCACAGATTTAAAGAAACAGGCAAAAATAATACCAAACCAGTGAAGAATTACTGCACCTTCTTCCTGTTTTTGGCTAATTTCTGGGCCGTCTGCTTAGCATGGAACAAACAGAGACAGCAGAATGGTTAGAGCAGCACTGGGAAGACAGGGTCAGGCAGGAGGGTTGGGGATCAGGTGGAAGGTAATTACACAAGTGATAAGGTTATCTGCAGAGGCGGTTACAGCTTATGGTGTTTGAGGTGCCGGCGGGGGTGGGGGTGGGGGGTCACACAAGACCATAGCACAAGAAATGTACACGTTGAGGAACAGGTGTGTGTGTGATTCTGTAAAGCTGGGAAGATTATTTTAAAGCCAAAGGCTTCTGCCGAGACCAGTGAAAGAGAAAGAAGTGATCATGGTGCATAATATCACCATAGTGACCCTCTATTTATAATAAGCCAAAAGCACAGAGGCTCAATGGGCCACACAGTGTTGTTGTGGTCCTGTGCACTAATCCTGAGTGTTGATCCTGAGTGCTCATCCAGAGTGTTGATCCTGAGTGTTGATCCCGAGTGTTGATCCTGAATGCTCATCCTGAGTGCTCATCCTATGCTAGCAGTCAATGGTTTTCATTTTATTGCTTAACCACCAGGTGGCTCACTTGCTTTGTGAACGATTATATATGTCATTGCGTTTGATTGTAGCAGAGGATTAGTCACCTCAGACACCCCAGTCACTGCATTATGGTTTGATATATGTATGTTTTGCTTGTCTTACATATAACAAAAACTGAAGCTGAAATACAGCTTGAACACATAAGGTTGAGTGTAGTGCTATGCTAAAATATACTTTTAAAAATGCAGGTCAATTTTTAACCTGACATCTGAGATAATAAAGATCCTCTGCCTTTATTAATAAAAATAGAAATTTAGTGCGTATTTCGAGTAAAGAAAGAAGACAACCTGTAGGTTCAGATCTCAGGATGGCAATTGTTGATGTGCTCATTAAGTCATATACAAAACATACTGACAACTACAGCATCACAATATAAAAATGGAAACAATTTAACCTGCATATTATTTCTATTACTTGTGTTTTCAGTGTAAGTCTGGCTCTGTGTATGTTATCCATTTGCCATTCACGCAGCTATATACAACAGTGGTTTAATATAATATGTCTCCGCAGTGAAAAAAAAAATCCACTATTTTAGAGGTCTGTGTTGCTACAAAGGATGTCAATTATCAAGATGCCAGCATAGCTAAAGCTTTCTTAGTATCGAAACATCTGGTTGCAAATTACAATATCAAGCCCAATAGCTATGATGTCGTTAACCATATTTCAGTCACACTGTAGGGAATTTAATGTGTTTTGTGGGTGAAACGGAGATAAACACACACTTCAAAATAACCAGTCAGCACAACATTCTGGGGTGTCTGCTTTCAATGTTCTGGTTTCTGGAGGGTGTCCTGAAGTTCCATAAAAAAAAGGGATCAAGAAAATTGAATCAAAATTGAAAACAAGAACTTTGATGATGTCTCATGCCAAACGGTCAAAGAAATCTTTGGCTTGTTACTTTTTTTTCACATGAAAGAAATACAGGTTCAGTGGGTGGTAAGACAAGAGAGACACACTGGCACTGATGGGAAGGAAAGCCCAGTTCAGCTGGCAAGAAATGAGAAACGATGACAAGTCTCGAACACTCAAGCCTCAGAATAGCCCATTCACTGGTAACGCTACATCTTTGAAATTCTTGAAGGTAAATGTTCTCGAACAGCTTATTTTCAAGGGCTGGTGAAGATACAAAGCTGCATTGACAGTCATAGGGTCTGTTTGTTATTCATATATTTCAGGGGACTGGCATCCTGTCCAGGTTGTACCTGTGCCCAGTGCTACCTGGGATAAGTTCCAGAACCTCGCCACCCTGACCAGGGTAACCGGCTAGAAAATGGATGAATGGGATATTTGACTAGTCTTATTACTGCTTAGACATGAATCACTTTGTATAAGGGCAAGATCATCATAATGACAGGCTTCCAATAAACACAGGAGTGCTTCATGAGATCACCACCGACTCGGCGTTTACGCTGCCCTTTGGCGACCCTGGACCGTCAGCTGTTTGCGGTAATGAGCGTTTTTATGTTCAAAGTCAAACACCATGTTGAAGAAAATATATATTAAAACTTCCTCTCTTAAGGAGCTAAAATGTAAAAATTATTAACACAACGTAGAAATCTTAGCGGTACTATACTCTATGGCCAGAACATTTTTTCCTGCTTTTAAAAGATGCAGTAATTAACACACAGAAACACTCAAATGTACTTCTTTCTTTTTTGTTAAAGATTATTGATCATGAGTAATTACTTATCAGATTCCAACCCCCAGTAAAAAAAGAGCTGTAGATTGTGGACCATAAGGAGTGTATACCCCCCCCCCCCACCACCCCCCCCTCAGAAAAATCTGATTGGTAGGTGAAGAAAATGCTGAAAGATGAACCCTCCAATCCCCATGTGATCCCAAAGCACCCTAATATATGCTAATATATATCACCTAGTGACCCCCCCCTTCTCTTCTCCT
>JAODJW010000040.1:11507190-11573923 GCA_026777045.1 Hyperopisus bebe | reverse complement strand
TCTCCTCCCCCCCCCCACCCCCCGCCACAATCCCCTTATGCTGTGGATCCTCCCAATCAAATTCTCCGGAAACATGACATTCCCTAAACATTTTGCACACCTACAGTCATTGGTGCTTTTTTTTTTTTTAAATCAACAAAATATTTGATGCCAGCATGCAAGTCTTTTTAAACCGTGGCACTGCTGAATTCTTGAACCTGACTGGTAATGATTAACTTTAACATGCAGTGCCAGCCAGGCGAATCACAGTTGTAAGTTTATGCACGATTATAATACTAATTAACTTTGCTTAAAATTCCATATGTAGAACACCATTTAAAATGAACGGAAACTAAACAGAATGTTTAATCATTGGACAAAGAAAGTAGGTTTTGGCTTGTAATAGATAAAATAATGTCTTCTGGTACAAACGTGTATGCCAAGTAATACTAACCGCAATATAGGCAGGGCAATGTGCTCCAAGCATAGCACTATATGTTAGTCATTGCACTTTGCTGCATGCTGCCTTGTTCTTTCACTCCACAGCCATGCATTTAAAAACCTATAATGCACTGTTTGAGTGTATTAACCTACACTTAGTCTACACACATTTCCTCCTAGCCCCTGCTCCCCCCCCCCAAAAAAATAATTATATATTAATATATTCTGAATAGATCAAAAATAGAATTAAACCACTAGGATAACTCAGTCAAACGCGTAGAAACCCACAGTAACCGGTGTGGTATGTTTACAAACCATTAAGTCTCCATATGTCGGGCGTGCACATGCTCAGTCGGCCATCTTGTTCTGGGTACTGTATGTGCAGGAGTGAACGAGGGTGACGGCGGAGCTGCGCGGAGAGCTCTGGAAGGCGGAGCCTCACCTTGATGCGGCTGACGGCCTCTTGTGCCTGCATCATGCGCACGTTCTTGGAGGGGGTCTTGTCTGACAGCAGCTGGGTGGAGCCCAGGTAGTTGGCTGCGAAGATGATGCCATCGATAAGGTCCTCCGGGTCACAGGGCCCAGGTACTGCGTGACAAAATACAAAAATAATAATGACAATGACGTGCAGAAGCAGGAGGAGCAGAAGTAGATACACATCATAAGTCATCCACAGGGGGATACACATCATCCACAGGGGCGATTCTAGGACTTCCTTTTTAACTGGGGGACATAAGAGAGGCTATAATTCACATAGAGAGGCCGACCTTATCATTAGCCAGTGGCAGGTTTTGAATCAGTGCGTGACAAGCTTTCAGCCCCTGGAGACCCACTCAGAACTGCAGGAACTGTAAGCCTGAGTGAGGTATCTCTCTCTTTGGACTGCTGATAAGAGTCTTGAACTTGTGTAACAATACCAAAACTGTAAATAATGCACATACTGGGCAATTTTAAAGTGAACTTTCAACAGGCCCCAGCTGGGATTTGTGATTTCCACTAAAACACCATCACGGTAGGTATCATAAATTGCTGCTTTACTGCACACCAATAAGCAGGCAACATCCTATGCAATCAAAAATTTGCGCCCAGCTCTTACTACAAGCAGGTTCAATTACACAACAAATAGCTGCTGTTCTGTGGAGCAAATGGGCCTCAAGCATTAAAGGCCCCGAGAGAAAAGAAAAAGAAAGATTTGCTGTTGAAAAACCAATTAGGTGTGTGTGTGTGTGTGTGTGTGCGCAATAGAGACAAAGAGAGATCCTAATTTCTAAAAGGTCACAGATCATGACAGCCTGCCTGGCAGAAAATTACAAGTTTGAAAATGACCTGTGTTGCTTTCTTGCAAACCATTACGAAGACCTGCCTTGTATGGTCAGGGTAGGGAGTCCTTGGAGGCTGCACACGAACACAGACATCCTACCCAGGGAACCTTAATGTCAGGGATCACTCTCTAAGCCCATCGACCTGCCATGACAGACAAATAACTTGCTTCCAGCTAGGGAGGACATCATTAAACTGAGTGACGTGGTAATGGCAGTTTGGCGGAGAAGGCCCAGCAGAATTCAACTACCGCAGGAATTCAGGTGCTGTGTGGGTGTTTCGTGACACATTTAAGACATACAAGCTAACGGCGATACGGAGCCTTTACTTAAATTGGATCATCTCCCGCATTGTGTAATTATACAACAATTTCTCGGTTCGATAAAGTTCTCAAATGTGTATATCGTCAGTCTCACGGCTCACTAATGGCTCGTCGTCATTGTTCGCTTTGGTCTGGCTCACGACACTCACCTTCCACGTAGGTTGGGAACGAAGCAAGGCTCTTCCTGGACTGCAAACACATAACAAAAGACTCAGCATAAGGACAGCTTACAAAAGCATGGGGGATGTCGAAATCATCCTCTGTCACAAAAAGCGAAATATAGCCAGACTTTCTTTCCAACTCAGTATTCACATCAAGAATATTGCGACTGTTCCTTCATACAATACATGGTAGGTGGTAAGCATGGGACTATACCTCCTTGCCGGCTGGAGGAGACGAATCAAAGCTGTCGCTCCTTTCTGGCAGCATTGGGTGTCTGCTGGAGGACCCTGCCCCCTGCGGAGAGGTGGACCCTGAACTAGGAGACTGAGGAGACAAAAATGAGCTAAAGTTACCGCAGCGGGAGGGCGGTGATACTCATCTCTCCAAAGCAGAGGTGACATCAGACCAAAGGCCGACAACTGGTGCCACATGACTTAGGTCATGATGACCAAGGAGTATGAAACAGATATTAATACTAAAACTGTGCTGCGTCTGTCAGACGGCGGTCCAACAGCCCCGCCTCGGCAAGTGTGGCTGTGCAGCTCCGCGGCGGAAAGAGGAGAGGAGGTCAGGTGACAGCCCACCCGCATCTCCACAGTTACGGCGTGGGGGACAGGGCCCATGCTCCCCTGCGCCTGAATTCCCCCCCCCTCTGTCCTAGGCTGATCAAGAACTCAAACCTAACCATTACTAACCAATTTGGCATTTTAAATACATCTAATCCATACATGATGTTCTTTTTTTAAAAAAAAACAATTAACTAAACTATATTAAAAAATAACATTGCATATTATATGTTTGTTTGCTTGTTTGTTTTTATGATATATTATGCAAAAGTGACTATTAAGCTCAATGAGCATTTTCCTGTCCACAAATTCCCAGCCTACACTAACTCTTCTAAGGGACTTTCAGTGGAAGACGATAGAAGATACACAACCAAAACCAGCACGTCCTCGAGCAGAAAAGAGCCCAGACCACCTCAAACGAAAGAGCCCAGACCACCTCAAACGCACACAGAGAAATGCCCGACCCGAACCTCGTCTCCCTGGCGACGTTCCTCCTGGTATATCCAGAAATTCTCCATGGCTCGCTGCAGATCACGAGTCTAACGGCAGTGCAGATCCCAGACTGAAGACCCCGCGATGGAGAGCCAGCCGCACCGTCCTCCTCACGCAGTCTGTACGCGCGATAACGGAAACAATGACCTGCAGAGGAGCCGGGCTCCGGTGACAGACCGCGAGCGATCAGCGTGTGAATGGGGGGGGTCAGGGGCTCCAATTACACCTGGGCCACTCCGCCCAACTGGATGACACCCCGTTTCATTCCCGTCAGCCCAAATGTGGGTGTTAACCTATGTCACCCTGACAGACACAGAGCTGAGGCACCCAGTTTCACCAGGTCTAAACCTGCAGTCTCGTAAGGTGATGCCCCAATTAATTTCATGCTGACCATCAAATTGTTCGACCATGAGACCAACTATCATGCAGGAACTCAGTCTTATTACTCACACTGTCTCAATCCATGCTGGAGTGAGGAGTGCCCATTCACTATTGATCTTAGCAAATCCCATTAGGGACTGAGACTACAATAGCTTCAGTGTTCATATCATGATGTCATCTATTCATCTATCCATCCATCCATCCATCCATCCTCATAATTTCTTCTGCATTTATAAATCCTTCCATGCATTAAACATATCTAAGTTCTCATGGACACTATATGCTACAGTATACGTCGTACTTCATTTCATTTTCTCATAAAAACAGGAGAATACAACGCAATTTCATAATCTCTGCTTCTCCTTAAGTCTACAGTGATGGAAATCGAAAAACGTTAGACATAAATTCAACTAAAAAAATCCAATATCGGAAAACAACTGAACAATGTGAGCAGAATGAGAGAGTTTCAGAAAACCCATTGTTCTCAAGTCACATAATCAGGGTGTCTGATAACAGAAACCATATTTCCTGGTTTATTTCCTTATCTGTACATCTCACACATCTATGAGGTGCCGTGTTTTGGGAATGCGCGCCAAGAAACGCTTTTTATTCGCTTGTGCTAACAGAGGCCTGTTTAATTATTTACACCTGATCTTTTCTGCTTCTCCAGCTTACACTGAATAAATCATGCTATGGAAAAAAAACCTGATGTGGAACGATGAAGCCGAAGACGGCAGCGGTATCAGCAGGGGAAATGTGCCGCTTGAAAAATCTAGTCTAACATAATGTGGTAAAGACTTATTCCATACCGTTTTCTACACTCCACTGTCCTTTTTGTTGTGAAGTTTGTATTTCCAGAGGTGCGAAAGTTACTCTCAAGCTGCCTCCCTCGTTTGCCAAATTACTGTTTTCTTACTTGACCCCTTTATTCCAGCAAGGAAAATATTAACATTTGAACAGAAATACAAGCAAGAAAAAGCAGCTCTTGTTGGAAATAAAAGGGCTCCTGCCTTCAAGCGCCAACATGAGGTTCATGTACTTGTTTACTGAGAATGGTGCCCAGGTTCAGGAGTGCTCATCATGAACCAGAGAGCTGATGCATATCTAACAGACACACCAGACAGGCAATGTATGGACAGGAAGCTCCGCCTTGCTATTCTTACTCCCTACCTATGTACCTTCTATATACTGTAACCTCATTCCCATACAATGGACTGAGCCATGAAACAGCTCTATCATATATATATATGTGTGTGTGTGTGTGTGTGTGTGTGTACAAGGAGGCCAGAAGTAAGCATAGCAGCAGAGGGTAGAGCCATATAACGCTAACATATAAAGAGCTGGCCGATAGCTGATACTCTCTTCATGGCCAACAGACTGTAATCTTGGGCACAGTTGGTCACATCAAGTCAGCAAAGCAGCCAAAACAGAGTGCGACGGTCTTCAACAATAACGGAGCGATCTGAATGAGGCACACGCTTTAGAGCGGGTCTGTGTTCTGCTGGATCAATTTCTATATATTTTATTTATATACATAGATTATTTTTTTAAGACGACAGGGCTGATTGGCTGAAGCAGTTCTGTATTGAAGGTGGCTGAATCAGGTTCATTGACTATTCCTCTATTTTCCTTGGGGGGAGAAAAGTCATTAGTTTCCCTCAATAAAAAAAAAAAAAACAATTCCTCCCCCAACAATAGGAGTTGAGATGAAGGAGAATTGTTTACAAAGGGCTGACTGATATTCAACACCAAGCAACATCAAGAGCTTTGCCTGGTATATTATGCAATTGAAGTATCACATATGAAGCATAATAATTTTTTCCAACAATGAGCATGAAGGACTTTGTGCAGAAGTCCATCATTGACACTGGGTATGATTTCATGGTGCAGCAGTGCTGGGGGAGGACTGAGGGGAGGGGGTGGGGTCTGACTGGACAGCAATTACGTGCTGAGAATCCGACAGCGACAGTGTGACGTGGGCAGGGGCGGTAGAAGAGTGTAGATCCTATATCAATGGTGTACGTGTGACACTGTGATGTAAGTGCAAGTTCTGAGGAAAGTATCAAACTGGCGTGGCCTCCGATAATACTTTATCTTACGTCACTTTTTAAACGATACCTTTTTTTTTTACCAGAAGGACATGGCCTCATTGTAGCAAGCCCCCCCCCCCCAAAAAAAAATTTAAAAATTGGCTATGCTCATTAAAAAGTGGTGAGAACTAATACAAATTTCCCCCAATGTTTGCCTTGTCGGCCACCTTCTTCAATGCAGTTTTTGTGAGAGGGAGAAAGAGGGAGACAGAGAGAGAGACAGAGAGAGAGAGCGAGAGAGGGAGAGAGGAACCAGTCGCCTAATCCATCTGATGGAGCGTGAGCCAATTAGGCGGCCTCGCCTTGGACAGCGACAAACCCAGAGCCCTGCTGGGGGATTGACCTCGCTTCCACTGCTGCTGCCCTCACGAGGCTCCCTGATGCTACTTTGTGCATAAGCTCATGAAAAATTTTGGCTATATTCTCATATTTTAATTACGACTGCTAATGCCAACAATCTTTTCTGCCAACACTGTAACTAATTAACATCCATACAGAGAAGGACTCTACTTATATGGTTCTAATTTTACTTCTCTTTGTACTTTGAGCACCGACTTTCATTAGTGTGTCTCGCTCAAAAATAAAATCTCCATGTGGACGCCCTGGTGCCTTCATTTGACTTAGTTCAAGAGGCTCCGTGAGAATGACAAGCATGCAGTCAGACAGCCGGACGGACAGAGAGACAGACAGCTGGGCAGACAGAGAGACAGACGGATAGACGGAGAGACAGTTAGAGAGACAGCCGGACAGACAGAGACTGACAGACAGACGGAGAGATAGACAGACAGTCAGACAGAGACACTGACAGACAGACGGAGAGACAGACAGACATCTGCGGGGTTAGACCTTATGCAAGCAGCAAAGGGCATAAAGCTGGTAGCCCTGGATGGGATGCCAGTCACAGGGTGTGAAAGATATTTAGAAAGGAAATAAAGATTTAATAAGAAAATTGTATATTAAGTTAATTTTACAGCATCGGTTTTCATTCTTTGAGTCTCCGGATGGGTATGACCAGACCGAGAAAGTATAGCCTAACACAGTCCCTCACAGGAGGTCTACGTCAGTCTCACCATTCCTGCTCATTTCCCTGATGAAAGCAGCAGGAGATGAGAGTGACGTCTGCTGCACGGTTACCGGGCAACTCCTCCAAACTTTGATGACGACTGACGGCTCATATGGAGTGAGGTGAGAGCCGTTCTGAGCATTTGTTTAGGGAAGAAAACAGTCTCTCTTTCGCCAGCAGGCCTTTGTGGGCCTCTGGCAGCTCTAATCAGTACCGCAGTCTGTCTTTTGCTCTGTTACGTGTGAAACCCTGTCGTTTTTAGCTCCGGCCGCCCGCTCAAATCTACGAGTGAGGCGGTTTTCACCACAAAGCTTTATCTCAGACATGCCGTGATACAGACTCTGTATCATTTTATTGACTGAACCACGCAACCTGAAATATTCATAGTAAGATCTAATTAACCGCAACTGCGAAAAGAACAGGAACTATAAACTAAACATATTATAATAACGATATATTTGGATTGAAAGTAATTAGTAAATAAGGTCCAATGACTGCCACAATATTTTAATTAACCTAAACTATAAAAAAGATAGAAGGGCCACCTGTGAACAGTAAAATGTCAGCTAAACAATGAACAGAATTTGTCATAATGGACCATTAAATCCTTGAATAGTAATACATAATGAACAGACTGTCTGCTGTTAGCCTGTTACTACATCTGCATCCATATGCATGTTGCTATGAGAACCCAAAGAATTTCTGCCAGTGGGTGACAGCGATGCGCCTCACGCTTCCATCACCATCGTCACGTGCGTTAATGATGCAGACTCTGCAAAGGTCACAGTGCACAGTTTGATGCAAAATTTTGGAAAAGATTTTAAAAATACATCATGACCCTATTTGATCCAATAGCTGCATGGATGGATGTTAAACCCTAACCTGATCTTAAATGACACCATAAGCAAAGCATGCTCCCCTACCATAAATTAGTTTGCAAATTACTACAAGAATTTCCCCCGGTATTAATAAAGTTCTCATATCCTGCCAGAAATATAGCTGAAAATGAAGGTGTATTCCCTTATAAAATCTAGTTAGACAATCCAGCAGTCTGCATTGAAACTTCAACAAAAAACTAAATATTAAACTGGGAGTGCTCACTGGTCTTGGAGCAATCTGAATAATATACACGCTGCTAGGTTTTTTAAAATCTATGTTTTCCTTATAGGTTTTTAATATACGCTCAATTTTGTTTATATACTTGCCGGTGTTTATGGTCGGGTGTCCCGTGTAAATAAAGTTAAAAACCTCGACAGGAAATGACCTGCTGGTATGAATGACTTTCAGTGTGAAACGCACTGCTGCAAACCAAGGATTCCGAAAACACCGCAAACCTCACACGCTGCCAGCTGGGACCGCGGGCTTCTGAGCTGGCTCTAGCGGAGTCGTTCCGAGTCGCACTAGTTTATTTATAAGGACACACGACACTGCTGTCTCCCCGGCTTCCTCCCACACTCTGCTAAGAAACGCCGCTCTGTCCGCTCCCATTGACAGCGACTCGAAGTACAGCCAGTGCTCTCTGGCCCGCCAGGTCTGTCAGAGTCAGTCAAGCACAACTGAAACATCCTTACTGCAAAGTTCCACTGAATTAGGAAGCTCTTTCTTAGGGCCTCTTCATTACACAAGATTGGCTGCCCTAATTCACACTATCATTTTAATGACGTCAGCTAATCGTTTATTTGACTCTGACTGAACAGTGCAATCATCACGCTACTTCAAGGTACAAGCTGGGATGTTGGCTGGGATCTCACACATCTCCTGGCTTCATAACGATGTATTTTTAAGGTCAGTCCATGCCTTTGCTGACTCATCCCGGGTAATTTTATCCCAGCTCTGCCCGGTGTGGATTGTTACGCATTTTTCCATGCGCTTCTTGGCAGATTTCTTTGCGAGATTCCTCTAAGCAGTTTTCTGTCTATTTTGGCACAGGCTTCCCTAACAAAAGACAGAAGCAGTTGTAAAACTGATGACGATGTTTTTTTTTTTTCTTTTTCTTGCTGCATGTTAATAATACCTTCCTGCATATTTTCATGCCAAGCTGCTGAACAATTAGTCCATCCAGACACTCATTCTTCATTTGCATATCTCCCAAGTTTATTTTAGCATTTATTGTCCACTCTGCCACACCTTTTCATCTCGTCTGTTTCTTCACTCAATCTCACGGTTTCATAAAAAAGACACAGTTCTAACACACGAGGGACCTTTAGATAAGGAGCGTCAGGAAGTGGGCCAAAGCTGAAATACAAACCCCAAGCACAGCTTTCACAGGACTCAGAGGCCCTTGGCAGCACTAATACAAGGTCTTACCCTTTACTTTATGGCTTCCCTTGCTATCTGCAGTGCTGCATTCTGTGTCTTTTTCAATCTGTCCGATTATCGGCTTCTCTCTCACTGCTGGGCTGTCAGTGGCGGGAAGACGAGTCTATTTGCGCGGCCTGGGTTGCATGCGGAGCGCCCCCCCCGAATACAAATGAAGCCCAGAGGCCCCCCGATAAGCCAAAGTCTTTCCATTATGTTAACAGAGGCAGGCCATTCATCTCCGCGAGGGTGTCTACAGCTCGTGAGAATGCAAGCTTAATCGGGGCGCTGTGTTTACCAGCAGGATGACGGGGAAACAAAAACAAAGATGAGGGAGCGTGGAATTACCAGAAAACAAACACGCTTAACTGCTGATGCGGCCAACAAATACAGAAATGGGTGTTTTTTCTCCCATGTACTGCTGTACTAACATGCAGAAAGAAGGTGTTACGCTGTATATATGTATATAAATATAAAGAGATAAAGATATAAAGTGTCACAGATTAATCAACTGGTTGGTTGTAACAAAAACTTGGTCTGGATTTGTACTTCATGGACCGGAACTTTCCAACTCTGGAATGGATTACTTTTGTGAGTAACTTCCCCAACACTGAATGCAGGCTTGCAAAAAACTGTGATAATGACCATGAAAGTTACCATTTTTGAAGATAAAATCCATATCAAGCTATCCTCGTTGGCTTTGTCCTTAGATGTAACATTGTACTGCAAACCTAGAAGACTTTCAGAGTGTGACTGCGGCGTTCGCTGATACTCACGTCGACCCCTGGGGGGGGCTGAAGCTCACACTCGCTGGTCGGGCTCAGGTCCTGCCTCATCACCCAAATGGGCTCTTTGGGTTCATCGGGGGTGTACGGCGAGCGCACTGTCCGGGTTTTCACCTCCTCAATGGCTTCCTTTATGTCCTTGATGGCCAGTGAGATGGCATCACGTTTCTCTCTGCCTTCTCTCTGCGGGGCTGGGTCCTCAGAGGGGCTGGCCGCGGTAGGCCCATGACCCTCCTCCTCATCCGCTGGGGGTTTCCTCTCCTCTGGCTCCTCCTGGGAGTTGTGCTCCGACTCGGGCCACTCCTCCGCCGCCCCCATGCGGTCAAGGCTCTGTGAACTCAGGCTCTCCTTGACCTCGGCCACGATCTGGTCAATGTCCTCCTCCTGGTCCATGCTGTCCATGCGGGGGTAGGGGGCAAACTCGGCCTCCTTCTCGGGGCTGTCGGACTCGCCGTCGGAGCGCTCGTCGTAGTGGTGCAGCCGGGACCCCACAGCCTCCTGCTGCCGGAAGTCCTCCTGCTCGAAGAGGCGGAAGCCAGCCCTGCGCTGCTGCATCCTCTCCTTCTCGGCCTCCCCGTCTGCTGGAGGGCCGTCCCCAATCTCCTCGTAGACGTGCTCCTGCGTGCCGTAGCTGGCGTACGGCTCCGAGTACGGCTCATCCTCGGGCTCTCCGGCGCCCCCTGCCTCTCCAGCCTGGTAGGGCTGCTGGGCATACACGTAGCTGGAGTAAGTGGGGTTCAGGGCTTCGGCATCCCGGCTCAGGGGCCGCTCGGCGTTGGGCAGGGGCTCCAGGGGCAGCGGGGGCGGCTGGGGCAGGTAGTGGGGATGCTGGTGGGGCTGGTGCTGCTCGGCCTCGGCGCTCTCCGTGTAGCCCTCGGCCTCGGGCCGGAAGGGCACACCGTATACGCCATCATCCTCCCGCTCTGGCTCCAGCGCCATGACGGCGTCACCCTCGGCTCGGTCCGTGTGGTTGTGGAAGCCGCTCTCCGTGCTGCCAGAGCGGGCCAGGCCAGATGCGCCCTCATCCTCCTCGGGGTCCTCACGTTCCAGGGGAGGCGGGGCGGGTGGGGGAAGCTCCGCCCTCTCTGCCTCCCGCTGCTGCCTCTGCCTCTGCCTCTGCTGCTGGGCGCGGAGGCGGGCTTCGCCGTCCCCCTGTCGGCGGTACCGAGTCACGCCAGCACGTGGGACGGGCTTGGGCACGTGCTGCCGCTCCGCCTCTGTCTCCTCCCCCCTTCGCTGGCCACGGGTGCGGCCGCCCCCACCACCGGAGCCGTCGTAACGTCGATACCGCGCGGCGCCCTGCTGGTGGTGCGCTGGCCTCTCAGGGGCGCCGTCCGTGCTGTGCCCGTTCTGTGGCCGGGCCCGACCGGATCGGCGGTGCTGGGCATATGGCTGGGGCTCCACCTCGCCCATCTCGGCCTCGACCGCCTCGCTCTGCTCCAGGCTGCCGCTGCCAGGCTCCGCCTCCCGCTCCGCCTCGTTTAGGTGGTTCATGGTTGCCTCAGGTCTACGCACGACACATGCCGTCCTTCAGGCCGGGGGTCATGCAGGACAAGGCACAGAGTCTGCGGGGACAAACCGGAGACACAAAACTCGGTTAATGCAGCAGAGCCACCGCAGCACCTGCAAAGCAAAGGCCACGGCTGGAAATCCGCAGCCCTGAGAGCGGAGTCCTACCGCTGGCTCGCAAACCCCAGTGAGATGCGGCAAACGCCATGTGCATGTGTGTCACTGATCTTTCTATCCCCCACCTTCCCTGAGAAACTCACACGATCAACTGCCTGTAATGACTTTTATATGCAGCAGCGGGCTGAGTATAGGTTTGTTGCAGAGGATGAGCTACCAGGACTCAACCTCCTGCATGACAAAGACCTGACAGACACTGATCCATAACGTACCACCCAGCCTGTCTGGTCAGGAGAGCTACCCAGCCGTTCCATAAATGTTCCTTCAAGTGGAACTGCAGAGAGAACGAGACCATGCCGACCAGCATGGGACTACACTAAGGCCAGGTTAAGGAGGAGAAGATGAGCCAGCAGCGACTCCCACACCACGGCCCATGACGGCTGATGAGACTTCAGGTACGGAGCACTAACCCAGACCCGCCAATGCTGCCCTTATGCTCCTTACATCCTCAATCCCTATCAGCCGCAGTCGCAGCCAAAACGAAAGAAATTGCTGAAATCAATGCCTATAATGATAGAGGACAGAGAAACTTGGGAACAAATCTGGGCATCGCTTCAAAACAAGGTAGAAAGGCCTTTTAACTGCGCAACACCAGTGGCTTTTAGCAGTAAAGGATTTAAACAAAGGGGGAAAAAACACACTGTCCGGCTGCCCGGTTGCCACGGTGACGGGGACGGACATTACTATAAGGTACTTTCAGAGGCTGCAGTGAAATGCCAAGACACAATACAAATGCAGACTGACGGACACCTCCGGCCCACAGCCCCCCCCCCGCCGACACCCTGTCCAGCCCCTTCGTTACTCCACAGCCCCAGACCACAATGGCCGCATTACCGCGGAGACACGTGGAGGCAAACTGTCCAGCTAAAACTCTCCATATACTTATTCAGCCAAGATATCATAAAAAGGGTCAAAAAACGGAAACACATATATGTCCACATTAACAGAATCATTTGGAGCCTTATGTTCAAATGCAATCCACTCATACTAAATGAACATTAAACCAGCATCAACTCGCTACACTGCCGTACAAAAAAACGCTATCCCTGCATATTTTATCAAAACTGAGTTACGAGTGAAATCAGGTCTCTTATGTAATGTTTTATCTTGTGACAAAATATCTTAGTTCAACTAATTACACAGTTTTGAAGAAAACACTGTCATTCAACATAAACTGTTCTCAGTCTTAGTGCTGGCATAGCTACTGTGTTTTAGACAGTAAAACAGACTAGTAACCATATATGTAACAAACTTAGTGGCTTTTCATCACTCTGGGCCAGTGGTCACATGACCCGTCAAACAAACAACCCAACAAAAAGCACTGTGGGACGACAGCTGACGTGTTCCTGTAATGAATATTTCAGGGCGCTGAACGCGCCAGCCGATGGGATCAGGCTTACGGAGCTCCGCCTCCGGCGGATGACTGGAAGATCCACCACAGAGCTTTAATTGGCCGCCGGCGCCCCCTGCCTGACTGCACAGCCAAGCCAGGAAGGAGTTGCGCATTACACAGCGGGCAAATGCGACCGTGGACTGGACAATGCGATTAGAAGGGAAGGGGCAGCCGTTGCATGCCAGATCTTGGCCTGTGCCATTAACCACGTGGGAAGGTGCTGTGAGATGCGAACACGGTCCATCAGCCCCAGTCTGACGAGGGGTAAAGAGGATAAACACAGACATGAAAAAAGATACAGTTCAGATCAACCACGAACAATAGTGATCACCAAGAATCACAAGACCTCAACATTCACAGCTGACAAGCAGTGCATGAATTTTCGACTTCCAGAGGTGGATGCTCCTCATGACAGGTCTGGCTGCAGGAAGGAACAGTATGCTGGACAGTAGCTGTGAAGGCCAGAGAGGAAAAAGAGGACCTTCTCTTTGTCCCTGTGATCTCCGTCTCTGAAGCGTGACCTGGGGGACACCCAGATGCAGTGGAGGAACACAGCTCTCCTGTCGCTGCTCTCTATCTGAGAACCTCACCAGGGTTCTGCTCACACACTCTACCCTCTCAAGGACAAACGGGCACGAAGCCAAAAGGTCTGAGAAAACACTGAGGTCGGGGGTGGGCATGTGCACAAGCTTGTGTCATTCCTGCCACACCTTCAAATACACTTAACAGCATCACATGCTGCTCTTTTCCAAGCTACAGCTTTCAGATACAAATATGTTTGGGGGACACAGGGAACAGTGATGTTGCGCAATCCCTACCCAAGAAACTTCTCAATGCAAACTTGCACTACAGTATATAAACTACTGAACAGAAAGAGGCATTACTGTTAAACTTACAACATTTCAGAATGTGTCAAATTAACATTCCACTAGCAAGGACGTCATAGAGAATTCCGTACTCACTGAACCCGCAGCGTCCAAGAATATCTTGTCCTAAAACACTAGCAGATTGCTGCCATCATTTGCCTGAATCATTCAGATATACAGGCCATGACTACTGTATTTTTTTCTCACTGTGTTTTTGTTCCAGGATTTTTATTCGTCCCATTTGTCACAGTAACAGACTGTAACCTACAGTGAAATAAAACATGGCCAATTCCACCATAATAAAAATGGTAATATTGATAAAAGAATAAACAACAGAATAAATACATAATAAAAAAGGAAGAGAAAGTGATATAGAATAATTAAGAAAAAGAAAATGGAAAAACAGATGGAAAAACAAAGAAGTGCAGTGTAGCTCAAATAAAGTGAATGGTGCAAGTATCGCGTCCACAAGACGAGGTAAATTCATGAACACGTGTAAAATGCCCAACAAAAAATCCGCAGCAGAAATAACGTACCATTCTGCTGTGGCACATGGTGACGCGGTTACGGTCCCTGCTGATAATTAAAAGGCCGTGTCTAATATCACCGATGACAGTATGGGGTGAGTCACCGAATCTGTGCGAGGCACGACACCTCATCAGGCCAAAAACGGACAAACAGGACAAACAAAAGGCATGAGCGTTTCTCGGTGAAGGGAACACATTCTGTGCACTACCTTGGTAATCGAAAACCCGTTCTTGCTGCCACCTTAGAAGATCAGTGAGAGTGAGATCATCTTGGTACAAAATGTTTAGTCATTTTCAGAAAATGATGGAGTGGCAGTTGATAGTGGAGTTTACATCTTCTCCCCGTGTCATCGCGGGTTTCCTCCGAGTACTCTAGCCCCCCCCAGTTGAAAAACTTGCTGAGGTTAATTAGAGATTCCAAATACCCTGTAGGTATGCATGAACGGTGTGTGTGCCCAGAAATGTGTTTTTGCACCCCTGTCCAGGCTATTTCCTTTGCAGGAGAAGCTCCAGGCCACAGTGACCCTGTATAGGACAAGCAGGTACAGGAGATGGATGGATGGAGGAGAGCATGGCAGCAGCACCAACAGAAAATTTTGATGGGGGTAGCCATCAGGGGGCAGTTATATTTATGGGGGAGGACATGCCACACCATATCTCTTCTATGGTTCCACTTAGAAAATTAAATGATCCATATTTCCTTATTATTATTCTGATGGGGGGTTGAATAGGGGTGACTACATTTTCACTAACCACCCCTGAGATCTGCCCCTGGTTAATGGGGAGCTCTTAGTCACACAATTACCACTTGATACCTCCAATGATTATTACATTGTATCTCGAATGTGTGACCCCACCTTCAGAAACTGTGTATGGCTTTGAATGTAATTCAAAACACAGCCTTGAGTACATGCACTGCACGGCTCACATGACATTGATAAAGCAGCGGCGGCCAAATGAATGTGGTTCAGTGGATCGTGGCTGGAATGAAAACCCATGAAACATCTGGCATAAAGGGCTCCGGGTGACAGATGAGGTCAGGGTGGACATCTTGTTCTGTGTGGCCTGTTCATGCTGTTTGTAGCAGGTACGGCATCCTTGGGGTAACATGATGTTAGAAGAAGATATATTACACCTCATTTGAGGCTGGATTTCTCCCGTCTCACAGTCTGATCTGCTGGGAGGCAAATCAAATTAGACCTGCAATTTACTATGAACCGATTAGATTATAAACCCCCGCCATCGCAGACTTAATTGCATTTTGCCACACAAATACCAAAAGGAGGGAGGGTCAAGGTCAATATTTTGTCTTGACAAGAATTTCGAATCATCTGTACCTGTAACCTAGAGATCCACTTGCAATTCCACTGCGTGAAACTTGCCTCCCTAACTCAGTGTATGAACACTGCTCACTGTCAATGGTGAGATATTTCACTAATTCAATCTGACCATAAAGCTAAATTAGGCCACCACTGGATTAAAGCAACTTGGCATATATGGATTTATAATACTTTATAGCAGCTTTTAAAAGCACAGCTACATAATTACCTACTGGGACGTCTACTGCAAACATAACAACTGTTGCAACATATCGTTAATGGATGTCTGGAGAGTTACAATTCTGCGGTTTGCAAAGAACAATGAACATTTACTCAATCTCTCCAGCAACATGACAGCTAATTTCCATCTCTGATTTTAGTAATTTCCCCCACCGAAGCCCTTGCTAATTATTTCAAGTTTCTTAATTCAAAGAGGACTAGCTAATGTTTATGGATTTTAATGGATGGATTTTTTTAATCTAACACATTTCAAAGGAAGCTGTAAACACAGATGTGCATGTTGTCAGTTTTATTTAAATATATAAAACTGCAAGAAGTGACCAATCCAGGTGGGCTGCAAAGATCTTTAATTTTATAGCGCAGCAACCTAGAAATAAAAATAAACATGTCTTTCGAACATGTATAAAAATATATTCAATGTTCCTGGGAAATGTAACACTACATACCACATGACAATGGGTATTAAGCATTTAAAATCTAGGAATCCACCCCACCAAAATCCAGGACATGCCCTTCCTCTAAACACAATATGACCTATTTAGAAAAGCTGCAAAGCTACCTATATGCCATTAGTGTGTTCAAAGAACAAGGCAGATTCGCCTCAGCTCCACCTAAAGCACAATGGCGTCCATATAAATGTAGACAATGACTGCACTACAGCATTTTTGTGGTGTGATTCCTCTCTCACACACATCAGACATCACACACAGATCAGTGCTGACAAAGTTAATGCAATAAGAAAACCCATAAAACCTATTTAGATATTTTGCCACCAGGCTCGACTTTCTAGCTGTCACAACGACGTGAGGATTAGAGAGACTGCGGCCCAGGTTTTGGGATCGATGGTACTCTGCACGATATTTCACACGATCCACGAGCAATGGAGACAGAGAGGCCATGGAGGTGCATGACTTTGTGGGTTAGGACTCTGTGCCCCCTGACTGCAAGGCTGCAGGTTCGAATGCCATGATCACATCACCATTGGACCCTTGAGCAGTGCAACATTAATCTCTGACCCCAAGCTTCACTCCTATCCCTGAATACTTCAAAGGAGAGAATGCGAAAGCACTGTACGTGTACCTAGGGCAAGTGCCATTTAATTTGCAAGCAATTCAGAACATGTCCTTATATGGAATCAACCACTGACCAAAAAAGTATTACACAAAAAAATAATTTTTTGGGGTGGGGTTCAGGGCAGCTCTGTGGGTTGGGACTCAAAGGTTGCTAGTTCAAATCCCTGGGTCAGCAGAGTGATCCCACCATTGGGCCCTTAGCCCCAGTTGCTCCAGGAATAGGCTGACCCTACAGTCTCCTCCATGCCAGTTTCATGAGGTGGCCTCCAGGGATGCTTTCCCAGCTGTCACTCATTGGCTTCACTCTCTGGTCATGCTCCTCCAAAACCATTTCTTCCTTTTTGGTCAGGTGGCCAGGTCACATGATGTAACACAATTTCCTTTATAGGACGCTTGGTGTGTCCAAACTTTGGTACTGTTACTTTGAACTATTTTCTTATTGAAATAAGAAGGTGAAACCTCACTTCCCATATGCCTCAAACAAAACAATGCATACCTAGCAATCAGTCACCTAATTGTTGAAGGGCTTGGAGCAATTAAGAAATCTTCAATTAATTACTGAAGTACACAGTTAATTTAGATGACAAAGTGCGTATTAAATCATTTACTGAGAAATCAAAACTCTCATGTCTTGCCAGTCGTACGACATTCAAGAACATAATCACACCCGATTAATTGGGAGCTCGGTGAGCAGCAAACAGCAGAACTCACAGCAGATCCCCCAGGACTCGGATTGGAAAACCCTACTACGTCTCAAGCCACACTTCCTGCAGCGACACAATTAGCTGTTGTCACTCAGAGTTCAGCAGTGATCAAGGGCAAGAGAAAGCATTCATCCACAGGGGTGAGTCAATGTCACATAGGCGCCCCCTAGGGACCATCACAGTGACTGCAATGCAGCCATTGTTCTGGGGGTTGGGGGGGGGGGGGTGTGACCCTTAGTGTGAAAATGGCCTTGGGCTGGCAAGGGTGTCAACCAGAGGAGAGCACTGCAGCCTTCTCTGCTTACTGCCAGGCACAGAGCAGTGTCAGAGACAGCCGAGCATTAAATAGAATTGGCAATGAGAAAACTGGGGGATTGGGGGCGGAGTTTAAATTAAAATGGATCACTGGAGCTTGTTTAGATCAAGTCAAGGTCAGGGCATGTCTAAAAGTACATGGGCAGTGAAATATGTTTGCATACATAAATGATCTCCTCCATATTTCAATGCATGGCTCTTTCCAAACAACTGGGTCTTATTCGCAGAAGGTCTGCAGTTAGACCCTCGAGTCCTTGGCACCCGAATGTTATGCCCTTGCTGGAAATCAAATCCTGAACCATCTGCTTTCGAACTCTTCACGGTATCCTCTACTCTAGAGGGCAACAGAAGACGACCCCCCCCCCCACCCCGCGCCCTTTTTTTCTCCCTGCCATCTTGGGGACACTGTGGATGGTTCCTGTGATCTCACATGGAGATGTAAAATATATTTGATATTCAGCTGCCCTCTTCCTTTCCAAATGCCTCACGCGTCCTTGCCAAAACACTATCCCATGACATTTAGTGCAGCCTGTGGTATTCGACAAATGCCTTGTAATTATTTTGTGTGTACGCCCATACCTACTTATTCACACAAAGCAGGTTTTATATGCGGACAGCACAGTGACTCAGTGAGGGTAAAACGCCGCAATCGTCCACCTCCACGGCTGTGGATCTCAGTCCCACTCCTGCATGTGCAGATTGCATGTTCTCTCTGTTTGTGTGACTCCGGTTCCCTGGAGAGCCGGTGTGGGTGCGGGATTCTGGGATGGCCTCTAAAATCAGCCAATAACAATGGGTCCCCAGGACTGGAGTTGAGAACCGCTGCTTTATTATTGGCCGATTGAAAGGTCATCCCAAAAACTCGCACCCACAATGGCTCTACATGGATCAGGTTCCCCACCCCAGTTACAGACTGTGTATAGTGCTTGAGCATGTGTGTCTTGTGATGCACTGGCATCCCATCCAGGGCGTCCCCTGCCTCATGCCCTGTTCTGGGATTGGCTCCAAGCACAGGTCCTGCCTTAGATAAGCAGTTTTGGAAAACTGATGGTAGGACACACGATAATGGGCAATGCCTTTTTCCATGAATCATCCGTCCTGAGCACCATCCGACACCGTTAGTGTTCCAACATAGACGGCACCCCCCTGAGTGAATGCAAAGGGGCAAAACAACATCACAGGTGGCTTTAAAAAGCAGAATCCGCACGTAAGCTGTCTGGTGCCAAGATGGACACAGCACTGCAAAATTAAGATTCACAAACAGCTGCTTAATCGACGATCAAAACAACAGCGACCCGTCGCAGGCAGAAAAACAAACGCATCGTCACTGAAACGCTCCTACAATAATTATGTTATAATTACTATGTTATTAGTAATAATTATGTTACTATGAGACTCTATACTTAGGGCAGGTCATTAAGCACACCCTACCTCGACTAACATATTGTACACATTGCACTAAGACACTCATACTGTAATAGGATTGCTGTCTCTTTTTGTGAGTTGTTCTTATTTCTTACTTTAACTTATGCTGCTAACAGATAGCGGCTAAACTGTTTTTCACTGTTTCTGTAATAGTGACAATAAAGATCCATCTCATCTGATATGTGCCTTTGGGGTCAATTTGACCCCGGCATAGGCATGAGCGATAATAGCAAACTGCTAGGCACGTCACCTTGGAATTGCTGCATACAAATCTTATCATTGTCAAGAAAAAAATGTCTTCAGATTAATATTATGCACCTTCACATGTTCATTGAATCCCATCCAGTTTATTTATACTACACACCTCACAGCTCAGTGATCAATGGCTCAACATATGCTTGTAGTAGAATTTAGAAAATGCTTTATCAATGTTTTATAGTGAAAGAACGCGATTCAGATTTCATTTTTCTGCTGGCTCCTGTCTCACTGAAGTCAAAACCGTGCAAAATTTCACTGCAGCAAATATGAACGTTCGCGCTCTAGTGGCTCCCAATACAGGTGCAATTCCTATTCTGACCACAACAGAGACATGGCGCTGTTCTGGATGTTACAGTGCATTGTGGGTTAGAGGCTGAGCATGTACTTAGCCACGATCCGATCAAATTGAGTTGAACGTCTTTAAAAAGCATATTTAAGAGCCTACCCTCCATTTTTAAAAATTTATTTGTGTATTTGTTTTACCTCCCACTGAATTAACTGTAAAATACCACAATTTTACAGTGCTTCCAGCATGAACACAAGAAAAAAAAAGACTTTTTTTCGTATAAGTGAAGCTAATAAGTGTTTTCTGGTATCTAACATACATGAAGATCCATTATGTGAGGCAATACAATATAATGCCTTTGCTGAATTTAGCCTGATGTGGCAGGAGAAAATGACGGCAACTGGAAGCTACCAAAGCTACAGACACAGTAGTGGGCCAGAGGAATGAAGAAAACATAATTAGCGGTTTATTATTAACAGTGCATATGAAAAGCAGTAATTGGGGTTTTAGTGCAGCACAGTTCAGGCGACAAACAATTCCCAGCTCCGGGATCTGGATATACAGTTCATCACATAATATCACATCTAAACTTTGGTTTTAACACTTGGTCCAAATTCCAAGTAATCTTCACCTAATAATGACCATTTACCATAAATGTCAGGGAACTACCTGTAAAGTGACTCAGCAAATGAGGGTCACACATTAAGGGGTGTAAGGGTGGATTTCAGTGGGACATCAGCGGGATCAGCTATCACACGCATGACAAGTTCCAGAGGACTCCAGTATGAAAATCATGAGCCATAAATTACAGCATCACATAAATAAAACAAAAACCGAAGAACAAGAATTACTGTGTTTGCATGTACAGTTCTCATATTGCCTTGATGGTGTGTAACGTCTCCATGCTTGTGATCAGAAGGTTGCTGGTTTAAATCCCGTGGCCAACAGAGTGATGCTGCAGTTGTGCGGGTGAACAAGGCCCTTAACTTCAGCTGCTGCAGGGATGCGGCATGCTGGCTGATCTAGCGCTCTGACCCCTCCTAAGCCTGCGTGTCTGTGCGTCTCAAGGAGAGCAAGATGGCAGCGGGCAGAAAGACCATTTCCACTTGGGAATCAAAAAAGTGTCACTATTGTACTCTGAATATTCTGTGAGAATCAGGGAAAGACACAAAAAAAAGTTCCTCAACAAATTTAACAGGAGCACATCTCAGCCACGCAGTGCTGCACAGCGGGACCAGAACGGACCGACGCAACACGCCCGCGTAGAGAGGTTCTGACGCGGCCCGAGCACCGGTACACTGGGAGGCGGAGGGAGGGGGGGGGGGCTGAGCATGAGCGAGGGGGGAAGAAGCCACAGCAGATGGCCCCACCCGTGGGCAGGACTCACACTCAAGCCTCTGTGTGCCGAAGCTGCCATCTGCCCCCCCCCCAGGAGGGATGCCAGGCAGGCAACTTGCACAGGCCGTGTCACAGAAGAGTGTCTGTATGGATGGGGACACACATGTGAGCATTGTGCTTCTTGGGGTGGATGTCCCCTTTACTGGTCATTCGTCAGCCCCATTAACTTCCCGGCCCAGATCCGACACGCCGGAGCCACTGGAAATGTGCTGGCCAGTGTGTTTTGGGGGGGGGGGGGGGGGCATGGAAGCTGTAACACAACCCAAATGGCCAGTGAGCATAACAACAAAGGGGTGACATGCATAACAACCTGCCCAGAGGGCCAATGTGCATAACGACCCATGTAGAAGCTAATTTATCAGCCACCCGCATCCAGGTCAGATGCGGCTGTGTAAACCAGATTGTTGGTTACAGATCACAGTTAAAAGACCCCATTTGTTTAACAGCTAGAAGCGAGTAGAAAAGCACTAACGTCGCGTGAAACCGGCCTGCCGCTGGCTAGCGACTCACAAACGCAACAAAATAAAACCCCAGCGAAAAATCCACCCATCCCTCTGTCATGCATGATCCGCATCCACTGATGCAGCGGAGGGGCACAACGAGGTTGGCACCTCTGCCAGGACGCGCAGGGCACAAAGCAGGAGACAGGATGGCTGTGATGCCAACCCACCACGGTGCCCACAAAATGAAAAATTATCAAAAGCGATCAAACTGGCAGCATAATTTTTAGATCAGGCACCTCGATAGATACCTAAAGCCACAATCGCTTTGTATTACTGCAAACATGAAAGACTATACGTTTGTTTTTCTGATGGTCTTGCATCAGTATATCTTTCTATTTATTATTTCGATGAGAAATATAAGACGATCCATGGTTGCCATGATAAGTCCACCAAGCGATTTTAAAAACCATAAAACAGCTGACATTGCAGTAGGGCAGAAACCACCAGGAACCAGCGCTTTCCCACGCACCCTCAAACTGGCACAAATCAGATGTCGCTAAACAGTCCAGAAGCACTTTGGGGCAGGCAACTACGTCAGGAGGAGCGCGTTATTAAAAATAAATTTAATATCCTCTGGTACCATGGTGGTGTAACATGCAGATAGGTGCAAACCCCAGATATCGCAACACCTTCTATTTAATAAGAGCTGAAATAAATTAAAAGCCTGTTTCTACCTTATCAGGCTACAAATATGCCCTAATTTTAACGTAAGGGAAAAAAATGACAGGAAGAGACTCACACACACCACATTATTTTTCCACGCATGACCTGGTCACCCAGAAGCAGATTTTTTCTGACCTCATACTGGGAGCTGAGTCGGAGGCCAGCAGAGGGATCCGGAGCCCTGAAAGTTCTCACCTTCCTGGATCATTTATCTCTGCAGCTCCCTGGGACTGAAGCTCAGCGTGGGGCTCAGCTGCCGCCCAGGTGAGGAGCTGAGGTCCAGAGAGCCGATGTTCTGGAGGCCCTGCGTGCTGAGCGATGGAGGCGGACTGAGGCCCCCTTAGTCAGAGGCAGGGTGTGGGGTGATGCCCAGTGTCACCAGACAGGGGACTTCAAGTCAGACAGACCCACTGTGCAAAAGGGGGGGAAGGGGGGGAGGAAGTGGGGGGAAGGGGATCAGAAGAAGAAGAGAAGGGAGAGGGGGAGCGGTAGGGAGGAGAGGTAACATAAAGAGGCAGTCAGAAGAGCCAGCTGCTCCGAGCCTTGATACTCAGGCCCCCAGTACCTCCCTCTCTGTACCGAAAAGGAAACAAAACTCCGTTCATGTATGAAGACGAGTTCACAGAGCCCCCAGTTCATCTGTCATAATGGGGGGAAATGAAATGGCGGAACAGCACGCATGCATGCCCCCGCTGAAAGGCGCACACTGCTCACGCCACGTGAAAATGCCGCACCGCATCCCGACGGAAAGGAGGACACGGATAACGGCCGAGTGAGAAAACGAGCACGGGAAGAGGAGGTCTGGCCCCGATGTCAGAAAGGGAGTAACAGTCCACACAAGATCAATATCAGTCCTTTGGGGGAAAAAAGCAAGTGAAGGGGTGAGAGAGCAGAAAGAATCGGCCGTGCTACTTTTTTTAAGGATTACTTCTGTTTTATTTGTTTTTTTGGTTGCCCTTTATGCACTTATTATTAAAATGAATTAAAATGAGCCTCCACAAGCACTGAACCAGCACAGGGCTACTGTAGCAACCCGACCAGCTAACTCTGAAAAGGATATTGTGGGAAAGCCGGGCCGACTCTGGGAATCTCCGAAGAGGAGAACAAGTCCGAGTTTTATTTTTGGCGTTTCCTTTTTCCAGAGTGAAGAGAGAAAGCAGGGGCGAGCCACACGGTCAAAATGGGGAGGCAGGGGGGCACAAAACAATCCCCCCAAGTCAAATGAAAACATGCCTTTTTAGCGAGGATTGGAAAAAATAATAAGACGATTTGCAGCACATGAGATTATGGTGCCACGAAGTCGGCTCGGGTGCAAGCTCAGTAATGGGGTGACACACTCTCATTAGCGGAGACAAGCAACCATTGTGGGAAAACTGACATGAACCCATGCGATCACATGACTGGCCCTATAAGGACAAGGACTGGCCCTATACCTCACTCACAGACACAGACTGCTTTGCATGTGGAGTCAAGGGTGGGGGCACCAGCTGTCAGGAATTCACCTGATTTACCCAAAAACATATTTTAAGATCCCAATATTAAGAGCAGAAAAAAATGACCAAATAATGAAATAATCCAGGATCACACAGATATTGAGATATTGGTGACCCCTGATAAATTTACAAATAAGCCAATAAGCACACCAGACAGCCAAATATACCAGAGGCCTACGTGTCCATTTGCACATTCTGTAATGCTAGTGCCTAGAACAACATGTGAGAACCTGGAAACCAACGATACGGTCTCAACAGAAATGCAGCTCCGCGCATCTGTTTTTGAACATGAATTATAAAAGGTTTACAGCACTGTGAAAGAGTCACTCTCTGACCGAATAACTGGATCAAAGCAATATCGTCTCGCCTCCGTTTTGGGGAATAGTAAAAAGCTGAAATAGTCTGATTGGTAGATTGCAGGCCATTTGCTGGTGTGTCATGTGATGTTTATGACGGTGTGAGCTTGCCAGGACGGGCAGCCGGGACAGTCGAGGCAGCCGGGACAGTCGGGGCAGTCGGAGCAGCCGGCTCATGTTGACCGCTCTCCTTCAGATTGGTTTTAACAATGTCTATTAGCCTCTGGTGCAGGAGACTCTCCAAATCGCAGTGGGTATTTTACAATATGCCATTTTCTATAGCAGATAAAGAACAAAAAACTGTTACATGGAAGACGCTGTTATTTCATCTGTCCTTCCATCTGTTTATCTTTGTCAGGGTTGTGGGGGGGCTGAGGCCTATCTAGGCATCAGAGAACACGAGGCTTTAGCAGCTGGGGGGGGTTAAGGGCCTTGCTCAAGTGCCCAGTGGTGAGATCACTCTGCTGACGACACTCAGATTCCAACCTGTGACCTTCCAATCACAGGCACAGTCTCCAAACCCAGAGCCACACAGCAACTCCATGGCTTCCGCAAATCAGCGGCACATTTCAAGATTCAAGATTCCAGATCTTTATTCATCGCATACAGTTTTACAAGTACAACTTGCAGCGAAATGGATCTGGTTGTTCAATAGATTGTTCAAAAGAATTTAAATAAGTATAAAATTTAATACAATAAAGGAATATAAGGAGAGGGGCGATGTGGTACAGGGTATGAATGTATATAAGGAATGTATATAGGATGTATATAAAGAATACGCATTGAAAATATGTATTTTATAGTGCAAAGGAGACAACACAATGCAAGTGGCATAGTCATGAAGGTGTGGACATGGAATGTAGTAACTGATTAACTATCAGCCGTACAAATGGCTTTAGGCACATCCAAGTTGAGCAAGCTGACGGCCTGAGGAAAGAGGCTCCTCTGGACTCTCCGTGTTCCGGTCATCAGACAGAACCGGCATCTCCCTGATTTCAGCGAGATGCACAGGCAGTTACTGGCATGAGTGGAGTCCTTAATAATCTCTGCAGGGACCGATGTAGACGCCTCTCAGAGGGGGGAGGGCAGGCCTGGAGGAGCGTACGCGGTCCTGAGCGGTACGGGAACCACACCGGGATTTAGTGTTCATGGACAGGAGGCAATCGATAGCGTTTTCTGGGCTGCCTGGGAAACTCTGGTTCTCCTCAGGTGGTACAGTCTCTGCTGTGGTTATGAGCCATGAGTCTGGGGTCCTCTGAGACCCCCATGATTATTATGATCAATATCATTATTATTATTTACATATATGTACAATATGTGGGCTAATATTTTGAGCGCTGGGAACAGGGAAAACACAAACGTGAGCACATTTTCTTTACAGACTCTCAACATGGGTGGGCTGGGTGGTCGAGTCGCTTCAGCTGGTGAAAAGTGAAGTTAATGACAGAGAAAATAATCAAGCTTGAGGAAGCAAGACAGGCTAAACAGGAAATCAGAGTGAGTTACATTTTTATAAAAACTGCAAATTGTGGCTGCAAAGCACTGCATAAGTAACATCGGTTTTCAAAATTGTTTTTGCTTCTTAATGTTGGCATTTGAGTGCAAGTAATACTTGAAGGACATTAAGGTCAAATGCATCTGCCTGCCCCAGTCTGACCCCCCCAATTGAAATGGTCTAGAACCGGCGCTGGTCCACAGAGGGATGTAGTTCCTTGGTTGTTTTCTGCTGAAGTCCGCAGGATGAGAGCCGTGTTTGTTCATAAACAGCACAGTCAACCACTAAATGAACCTGAACCTTAAAAGACACCGGCTGCAGAAACGCCCCAGCAGACGATACGATTAGCCGTCTGCGCTATAGCTTTGATTCCCCAGTGATGTGAACCTCATTATGCCCCCTATTGGTGACCCAGCACTGGTGACGCTGGCATGCCCAGTCAGCGTCCGCGAGAAGACGGAGCTCTAGCGGGTTTCCTGTGTTGCCCGATGGGTAGACCAGCCCTGCTTCGACCTCGTGTTGGTGAACTCGTGTGTGCTGAACGTGCTCCGCTACACATATAAAGTTTAACATACTGGGACGGACCCCACTCATTCTCCCACAATTTTTCCTTTCCTGGTTGATACTCCCACTAATTTAATTTGTAACACATTATTTTGAAGTTTATTTTTTTTTAATTAATGCATATATTTTGTTAAAAGCACAAGCTCGATGAAAAATTTCAGCTAGAGCATGTTCTGCAAAGGAATAATCCAGCAAAACTTTATAGATTATGATGGTACATTCACCCCCCCATACCTTTTTTAAGCCACATTCCCCACCCCAACTCATTTCTCCTGAGACTTAGTATCAGCTGTTGTCAAACCGTAAAACAGGAAACCTACAAACTATTTATCGCTGCCCACCATCCATGTGAAAACGAGGGCAGACGCAGCCAGGCCGCCTGCGCCGATGTGAAGACACGTCCCTGGTTTCTGCCTTTGGTAGCTGCCGGCTTCCCCACCCCAGGCTGAAGGTTCTCCGGCGCTGCTGAGAGCAGTAACCACAGCACTTAAAGCAGCATCCTACAGGCACGCTTCCCGGATCCAGGTCTCTGGTGGGCATTTCCGACAGCGATCTCCGCTCCCCCAGCGGGATGACCGTGTGTGACCGGAGGGGTGGGCTGGGGGTAAACGTGCTCTTTAATTCACTCTGTGGCTCCAGGCATGCTTTCAGGAACTCGGCAGGACCGCTGCTCCACTTGGTGAGCTCTGCCCGTCTGCCAGTGAGACTCAGCCCTGCTTTCTCTGGTCCATCGAGAACCCTGAGCCAGCTTATACTCACGCGGCCTTCGTCAGTAAAATGAAAAAGGCCAGACAATAAGAATAAAAAACATTAGGCACAGCTGATCTTTCCCGCAAGCAGAATGACCAGGTCAATCCTTGTGAAATCTAAGATCCCTGAACAAATTCGCATATTAAATCCACTTAAAGTGTCCCTGAGGGGCAGAAGACAGTAGCATTTTTAAGGATTGAGATAATTATATAAGGAAGAGTGGGTGAGAAAAAATATATATACTTAAGTTCCCTTGAATAGGGTATGAGAGTAGGTCCTAGGTGCAGTGTTCCGAGTGTATCGAGAACCGCATCTGCTTTCCGGCCCAAGAGCGTCCCACTTGTGTCTAGAATGGTCCACCACCCACAAGACTGAGTTGATGATAATAGTGGGTTTGCTGAGTGTAAAAGGGGGGCAAAACAAAATCAGGATGGCGTCTGTAATGTTTTATGCGCCGTATTTATAAAATAAAGCTAAATCTGGTTAGCAGCCTGACATGCAAGGATACAGTGTTAGATCAAGGCCAAGAAACAAATTCTGCTTGTAAAATGAGTAACTCTCCGGTTCCTGTGTTAAAGTAACGCCTCCGAATGGGCAAGAAAGTATCACTTACAATCAATGAAGTCGTTTAGTCCGTGACACAGTAAGCGCTCAATGCCTAAAAAATAACTGAAATTCTTCCAAAATCAATAATTTCAGCATGTAATCTTTATACAATAAATGCATCAGCACACAAGAGAGACATGGCTGGGTCAAATTAATCATGAATATTTAATAAATATACTCAAAATGAAATAAGATTGTACTCATTGGGTGCATAAGCTAAATCTACAAGAAAACTTCTGGAACATTCTATAAATGTCTAATACAGACACACACACAGAAGCTAGTGTGTTTATCACATAGCTACCCTCCCAGTGCACTGAACTGTGAAACAGCACGCCTTGTTTGCAGTAGTGAATTACCTTGTTTACCAGCACCAGTAGCGACGATAACAAGGGTAGGAATGTGTGAAAAAACATGTAAATATTAAACCTGGGATGAGTGTGATATGCATTTTCCCCTGAAGGATGTGCATCTTCATTTACCATCTAAATAGGTTGCCTCTCATTGTATCAGTGTAACTGTTAAAAGTAGATTCAAGTGTTTTACATTTCAGGGTAACCCAGCTGGCATGCTATTCTACAGAACATTGCATCTTCAGTTATTAGTGTTACATACTCTGTCAACAAAGCAGTGATTTTTAAGTTGCTCTCTTTCAAAACCAAAATTCTATCTATTCATTAGCAAAGTATTAACAGTCTTTGTTGATCTGATTCATTTTTCAGGTTTATGTGAAGGCGAAAAAAATCACTGATACCACACAAAGAAAAGATTGCAGACTATATTAATGATTAAAAACCTGCATTTCTATGCTTCCTAGATTAAGTTTTAAAGTAATAAAAAAAACAAGCTGCAAAACAAGTAACGATGGCACTAATGCTATAGTAATAAGCGATCTGCAGAAAAACAGCGTAAATCTGAAGCTTGAATCAAACGTCATTTAAAATAATTATGGCTATTTATATATATTTTTAAATTTATTTTGCAGACCCTACTTTTGAAAGTGACACACTGTTTTTAAGAAAGCAGGATCAGACAGTCCCTGGAGCAATTGGAGGTTAAGGGCTACGGTCAGGGGCCATTCCGGAATGCATTCATCAATTCCAATCCAAATAAGGAAAGGGAACTGGAGTTGGAATTTATCTCCCTGAAATTCATTTTCAGTTCCAATTCTGATCCCCATATTTTTTTTTCCCAATCCCAACTCCAGTTCCATTTCCTGATCTAGATTGGAATTGATGAATGCATGCAAAAAAATCACTCTGCAAAATATGGGACTGAGACCAGCGACTCTCCAATCACAGGCACATCTTCCTGACCCACTGAGCCGCACACCGGTGAGATATTAAACCCACAGCACCATGCATGCATGCACAGCTGCCCTCAGATCTTCTCTAACAGCCTAATGTCTGATGCTCAAGAGATCTCAACTCCTTCCCTAACCTGAATGGCCAAGTAGGGTCATCATTTTCTCTTCTTACTCAAACCAACGTCCCTCTGCGAGGTATTTGAGAGCCATAGCCTAGAAAATTGGTAGACCTTCTAAATTTATTTCCCAAACCAATGTCCAACAAGACTCTATCCTCCCCTGTTGCATTAACCCAAGGACAGAAGGTTACTGGATTTTATCCTCTAGGACTGGCAGGGTCCAATGCCGCCCCCAGCCTCGTGTGTGGTTCTCATGTTCTCCTGCTGTTGCTTGGGTTCTCTCTGGGCACTCTAAGCTCCTCCCACAGAACAAAGAGATGCCGCCAAATGGAATTTGCCAATTGCCCAAAATGTGTGAGTTTGTGTACTTGTGTTTATGTGTGTATGCAGAAGTGGGAAGTTCAGGTTCAGAAAGTACAAATCCAGATCAAGATTTTGGTTCAACCCACCAGTTGAGGCCTCAACATTCTGTGAATGTGACTCTTTAGACTCAATTGGTTGGTCAGGATTTGTACTTTCTGAACCTGAACTTGCCACCACTGTGTGCATGTGTCCTGTCTTGTGCCCCCCCCCCCCCCCCAATCCTGTACTCGGAAAATGATTGGAGGATGATTTTATGGATGTTCAATAAAGGGACGAATCAAAGAAATACAGATATGACATCAATTCTACTGAAATAAATCGACATCCTTTACTCCAGTGTTATTATTTTTATATTATTAAGAAGTGGGTGGAGCTCTGCAGTGACACACTGGTAAACACTGTTGCCTCACACCTCTGGGACCAGGGTCTGAGTCTCTGTCCAGGTGCTGTGTGTGAGTTTACATGCATCCCCTGTGTCATTGTGAGGTTTTCTCTGGGTACTTCGTTTTCCCCCACAGTCCAAATTGGCCAACTGGAATGACCAAATTGCCTGTTGGGGTGCCTTGTGATTGGTTGATTCCCCATCCTGGGTTGTTCCCTGCCTTGGACCTGTAGGCACCAGACCCCCACGACCCTGAATTGGACAAGCAGTTACAGAAAATGGATGGGTGTAGAGAGATCTGCCTAGATCTTTACATTAGACTCTAGATGACAGAGGAAAAACAAACCTTTGCAATTAAGGTGTGTAACTGTAAAAATGTGAAAACTGATGCCCAAGTTTGGTTTCTGTAGACAACTTTTCTCTATCCGCTAAAAATAGAGAGCACAGAGAGAGTTTTCAATGTGTGCCTTGATATCTGTTCAGACTATTCAAATGCAGTAAAAATGAAACAAATTAGCAACCAAACCACCGATTGGCTTTGTCTGTCATACATTTGATGTGTTTAATATGAATCCCCCCCTTTAATAGTGTGGTAGGGAGTGAGCAGCGGGACCTAGATGTGCCCCCATTGGTCTGCTGGCAACAAAAATCCCTCAGCTACACCCCTCTGTAATTGCTCCCTTTGGGAGGGGGGCGGGTTCCAGAAGAGTAATCTCTGGTCCCAAATGCTGCATAGCAATCACTAGCACAACAAACCATGTGACAACATCAGGGAAACCAAATTCAAGCTGTTCCACTCTGATTAGCAGATTCCCTCCCCCCTCCCCCCTCCCCTGTGAAAATTGTGGAGTTTTACATAACCATCTGGTTTTTTACAAACACATCCTGTGCAAAGTCAAGGGAATGACTTTGAGAAAACAAGATTTGCTTCCCTGCGTAGTAACCAGTTAATTCACAAAACAGGAACGCCATAAACGAAAACAAATTGATGCAATGAAAGAGTGGGGTTTGCCTGATTAAACTACAGAACACCGAAACTCGGCCAGCCTGTGACCATACTAAGGCACAGAGAAAAGGCTACGGGGCCAATTCTCCCTGAAGCCAAGAAGGTGACATCTGAGCTGGCAAGGACATTGATGCCACATGCTACTGTACCCTTAGCTACTGAGCATGTGCAGTAAAGCATAGCGACTTAGCGGGATTTCAGGGATGGAACAGTGCTGGGGCTTGACACGTGAGGCTGAAAGAGGTGACCTTCCCTTCATTACTTTGGTACATGGTGCTTGTGTTCTTATGGGTTCTATTTGCCGTAAGCATTGACACATGAAGTCCCATCCAGGGTGTACCCCAGCTTTGTGCCCTGTGCTCCCCCACCACCCCGACAAGTGGTCCAAAAATGTATGGATGAAAAGATGGATAGCTATACGTACACAAATGAACAGTCACACAGCCGCATTACTAAAGTGTTAAGTTCTGGAATCTTTGAAATAGCCAGCATTTGCTAGGACAACATCTTCAAAGACACGAGACACTCAGTTCACAAGTTTCATGAGGAAATCCCCCGACACGTCTTCACCGCTCTTTTGCAGCAATTCCCAAAGATGTTGGACGCTTGTGGTGAGTTGCTTTGCTTTGACTCTTCTGCCCAGTTCACCAGTGTTACAGGATTGGCATCTGCGCTCTGGACAGGCCAGGTAATTTGTCTGAATTGTACTTCACTTTCCTTCTTCGCTAGATAGTTCTTTTACAATTTGGAGGTGCGTTTCGGGTTATTAGAGCATGACCTGGATCCGATTATTAGATTATTAGAGCATCCTTAATCCGATGGAATGGCAGACCCTTGAAGGCAGCACAGCACACAGTGCGCAACAACGAAATTTGTTGAGCAGTGCTCAGGGGCGGTACCTTGCTCAAGGTACCTCAGTGTGACTTGCTGCTGGGGGATTCAAACCTGCAATCTTTCGATTACAAGGGCGCTTCTCTAACCATCAAGCCACCAGTGCCCACATCATGCTATAATGTTCACGCATGCTATAATGGTCACGCATGCTATAATGGTCATGCTGGTCAAGATTGCCATGGATTTAGTAAAGATCACCAGCATCAAGCAAGTGCACTTAGACTTTTATCTTAACCAGTAGTACGACTTTTTATTAGCTGGGTATAAAAAAAAACACCTCCCCAACAGTTCTACATAAAAAGCTGCTTAAAACTTTTAAATTAAATTTGGCTTTGAAAGGGAGTAAAAATCACAAGACAGGCATTGTGTAATTTCCCTTCCTCTACTTTTAAATACGTAAGGTCGCGCTACTTCTGCTTCTGCAGTAAGACAGAAGAGTCTGACTTTTTTTCTGGGGTAAATGTAAAACAAAGGGATACTACGGTAAAATCCGATTTGTCTCTTCACAATCAGTAATGTCACCTTTACGCCACAAATAAAACTTGAAAGGGTTAAGAGCAGCATAAACCACTCGCTTCTTGTCACGGACGTGACGTGGTTGGAGGAGAGCGCTATTTGCTTAAGCTGTAGGTGCCCAGCCTCAGTAAACATTACTACAGGGAGGAGAGAGGGAGAGGAACCCATATGTCTGAGCCATGTTAGCCCGTGATACGAAACTCCAAGAGCCTCACGCAGCTGGAATTCTGGTTCCTTATTGGCTCTCGCTTATTCTTTCTGTTGGTGTTACGCAGCCACTCCGAAAAAAGGGTTGAAGAAACCGCAAACCACATGACTCTCCTCCCTTGTCGTGGTGCCCACTACCTGAGCACTTCTTTCACCCTGAACCTTGCCAGGTGCGGCGAGCGTGTTCTGCACTGCGTCTAAGCCGCAGTATAGCGCACGCCGAAGCTTTCCGCTGGTCGTTTTTTCATTAAGCTGCCGGCTCACGCTCCAGGGTGACATTTGCAGTCAATTGATCTGCAGTTGGTCAACTGTTTGGCCTTGTGCTCCACATGAATGTACAAGTACCATGATTCAATATGCACTTCCAGAAGCTTCTGTGCTCTGTTTACAGTCTCCCCCCTCAATACTTCCTATCACCAGAGAAACCACTGCTCCTGAAGCATGAAGGAATCCCATGTTTTCAAACTTAATTAATATGGAATCCATAGTTATGGTTTTCAATATGTAAGTTGTCCCACGTGTTTTAACACACACACACACACACACACACACACACACACACACACACACACACACACACACACACACAGTACAAATATGTGCGGAATTTTTTTTTAAATCTTGCAATAATATACAAACCTTCTAAAATACAATGGAAATAATGGTTATATTTTGTGGTTGTTTCTGTATTATCAATGATACACAGTAGCAGTATCTGCAGCAAATGCACCTACTCACACTGTGAGAGTGACTGTACACAAACCGCCCCCCCGCTGCCCAACCCAATAATTTCAAGTGGCATGACCTCAGATAGTGTTTACAAATTAACCCCTGTAAGCTACCACCAATTCTTCCCAGGACACCCTGCCATCTCCTTTCAACTTAGCTCCTTCTCACCAAATGATTGCAATATACCGACAGCCCCAGTCTTCTTCAATACACCTGTTACAAGGCTGGTGTGAACCTGCTGTTCTCTGTGAGAACATGATCCCCAGGGTCATTTAACGAGGTGAAAAGACACGTCTTCACAGACTGATGCTCATCTCCACAAACTCAATCACTGCTCCTCTCTCTCCCTGCCAATAAATATCTAGAACATCGGATCTGAAATATAGATAGCAGGAAAAATAATAGAAGGTACCACACAGATGAGAAATTCGAGGAACCAACAGGATGTTGACAAATGAAACCTTGGCACAAGTGACAGTGTGATACCATGCTCGTTAATCATATTCCAGAGCCTCAGTTATATATATACAGCATCAGTTATACAGAGGATGCGCTATTTTAAAAATAGTAAATGTACACTTGGCCACTCAGCAATAAATTATTGCTGTCATCTGTTTACTCTTCTGCCATTAATAATACTACAAATTTGTAAGGTTGAAATTGCCAATCCTTGCACAATCTTTTTACTAGTGAAACCTGATTTTAAAATAAGCTGCGTGTGCCTTCATGTACTCAATAAATTTCACATGCAGGCAGCCTGCTGCATCCAGTGACATAATGATCAGTGCAAATTTGCCTAGAAATGAGCTTCCAAACTAGAACTGATTTGGTACTGTTGACACTGCAGTTAGAATTCTAAGCTATATTTAATATAGATTCTACATACCAGAGGAAGACCACCATATCAATCATTATCCAAAACATCTTTTAATAATTAAGAAATCAATATCTATTTTTTCAGACTGTGCATTAAAAAAATACATTGTGTGTCCTGTTGTTACCATTTAAAAATAAAATTAATCAAAAGTCCAAACCGAAAAATCAGGTGACCAAGGAACTTACCAAGCTTCTTGAATTTAACATCAGTCTCATAGGTTGAAACCTCAAGAGTAAAAATAATGCTAATTAGGTATAAATATTGTTAAGAGAGAGCAGAGCCTTGAAATGCTAATTGTTAGTCCTAAATAAAACAGGAAGCTGATCACCATGTTGTGTGGATTAATGCTTCCACGATGCAGGATCCATTAGCCCCTTAAACTCAATTAAAAAAAACTTTGAGCATAAAATTTGACCCACATTTCAAGTTTCTCCAGCATTCTAACAGAAAAGCTCCTTTCTCTCATACGGATCAGGCATACCTTCCTAAAGATAATTACGTGCCTTCAAAGGTTTGCACGCTGGAGCTGAAAATAATCCTACAACATTAAAAATTCCGCTTAATTCTGTGAAAGACTTGAAAATATGTAAATCCAAATGTACCATGTATTCATTGCCGTCTCCTTCGGAAATTAATTAGGCTCTGCAGCTCAAAAGAAATCCAGGCCAAGAAGCCAAAACTGGGATGTGTGGATATTGTGGATTTAATGCCAGAGATGAAGCCCTTTAAGCCAAGAAACTACATTTTAAACTGGACAAAAGTTTCTATCTGACCTCTGACTCCAGTTTAACTGGATTTCTGATTGCCTCCATTGGGGCGTATTTATATGGAGCTCCAAGGCTATGTTATAAACAGGATAGCATGGCTTAGAATTTATATTAAATATGAATCAGCTGGATCCAATGTTATATTCCTGAGCAACCTCTTCCTTTAGTGTATCCTGAACTCTGGCTAAAGCTTCGTGCTTTAATAGTGAGCAATAGAATGATAGTATAGCCTCACCGTATCTTTTCAAAAGGACAATAGTCAAGAACCAGCTGACTTTGCAATTTTTCCAAAGGCAACAGGTAGATTGGTGCTGAAGGCCACTTGAGATTGTTGCTTGAAATGAGTCTGTTGCCTTGTGTCAGCTAAGAAATTCAATAAAATTTATGCTCAGGTTGTGGTTTGATGACTCAAAGGAAAAGGCCCTCCAGCAAGATTGTTTAGTATATCTTTTTATCCATAGAATATACTAGAATAAGCTCCAGAAGACCCTTTTAATAAAACTCTCTTGTGTAGGAGAGAGACATAGTACATATTTGATTTGTGCAGCACTGTAACACTGTCTGAGGATCCTCACCGTTCCCTCCCACACTCCCACGCTCATCTTCAGAAATAAACACGGAAGTGGGACTCATTTGGGAAGTGAAGCGAGACCTTAAATCAGACTGAACCATTTCTTAGCATCTCTTGTGTTAGGATATTAAGGCAACAGACAGTAGAGGCTTACAACAAAATAAAAACAGCCAGCCAAACAGCATTTCCAAAACAAGCCCTTAAATGTGCCCTTTAAGGCTTAGGCTTCCTTTGTTTTGACTTTAACAAGTTAAATGAGGAGCTTTTATATTCCGATCTGTTCCTGGTGAGCAGCTACTACAAGCCCCAGAAGAAACGCACGGTTGCCAACAAGCCGGCTTACAGGTCTGCTCAAAGTTATTTAGAAGTGAAACACAGAGGTGCTCTTTTGCTGCCAGCCATTGTAAGTCTTTGCCAGTCTAGATTTCAACTTGCGAGCCGTACAATCTGCCCTAGATATTGATATATTAAATGTAGGCCAATAAGACTCCCATGGTGAGGAGGAACTCGCTCTCTTTAAATCAAGGTCACCTTAGTTCTACCATTAGCAGCAGATTGCCAAAAAAGCGTCAGAGCTCGGCCACCTGGGTAGCCGATGAATCGTACATGTAGAGACATAGATCTGAATTGTAAATTCGCAGCTGAATGCTGATGCCGCATTTAGGACAGAGAAATGGGGAAGCCATTAGCTGAGGCAGCAATTCGCATAACTCGCTTATTATTTGCTCTTTCAGATGATGACTCTGTGTTAACATTGGTGGGGTCGATGCACGTAGACAGGAGTAGATACTGGCGAGACTTGAGGCCTTTTGAAAAGGACATGACAAAGAAGAAAGGGGAGTGGAGTATTTAGCGAGGCTGGTCAACGTCAGCTCCAAAATACACTCATTGCTTTTTAATGAATCATTATACGTAAGTGTTTCACAAGTAGGGGAAACGCCTCTTCCTACAAAACACTTACACAGAAGACTCGGGTTTATAAATTTCTTCATTTGATGTTCCACAACATCACAGTCACTGAAACTAACTTATTGACCCAACAGCCTTTCACGGTGAAATGCACGGCCCTTCCCAAGACTGGCCACCTTCAGACTGCGGTCCCTGGACCTAAACCACCACACGACCCACAGCTGTACTTCCACAGGTAAATGAATTAATGTCTAGTTCCGTAATTTTACACTGGAAGAAACTTACGCCCCCTATTTCATCTCCATAAATAAAAACAAACCCACGGTTCTCTGCCTGGTAGGGCGTTAATGTGTCACAGTCTGTGGCCTCTTACAATCCCCAGTGAGCGTCTTGCCAATACATCTTCGTCTTCTCATTGCACCAGTGAATCATCAGAAGCAGAGGATCTAATGCAGGGTGACAGTCTCTCTCAATGTCAAGATCACAGAATAGCACGCTTACCATTTACTATTACCCAACTGCCATGTACTCATTTTTACACACCGTAAAAAACAAAAAAAACCCAAACCATAAATTATTCATGCTGTCTGTCCTTTCAATAGAAATATGTGACTTAATACACACGCAGATGATACAGATTCAATATGATCCAGGTTACATATTTCTGGTGACAAAATTCAAAATCAGGGTATAGCCACAATTCCAAACCATCTTCAGAAATAAACACAAAAATGATACTCATTTGGGAAGTGAAGATACTACCAAATCAATATTTCCTTTATATGTTTATTATACGTTTCTGCTGCAGTTTTTCCTCAATATAAAAAATAAGGGAATAATCCATGCATCAAAATCTTCTGATGAAGACAGCAATGATAGGCCATATCTCAGTTCGCATGTGAGAGTATCGCTATAATTCATAATAAATCTGAGAAAGTAGCAATGGCTGAACACACTCATTAGCACAGTGTAATTGATGCCACACCCCAAAACGGATAAAAACAGCCTAAGTAAATTTGTGACGGTCACTGATCCGATGTTTTGAAACCATTTCCAGCAAACCGGAAGCTTAGTGTCAGCTGCCGTCTTCCATGTTGTCCCGCCTATTCAGAAGGAGACGTTCCCGGCTCAGACAATGAGGCTTGGAGTTACACCAGACAAAGAGATTTAATTCAAGCCAAACAGAGGAGCCAACAAATGGCTTATGAAAGCGAAAGCCTCTTGAAGCTTCAGTTTGTTGTGATCGCTTCAAGCATAAATCATATTTCAGGAACGTTTTAAACTGTTCTGAGCCATTTAACGACAACCCACCAGCACTGAGAGCTCAAGTCTGCTCACTGACATGCAGGTACTCAGAGCTGGAAAGTTCAGGTCCAGAAAGTAAAAATCCAGACCAAGATTTTGTTCCAACCAACCAGTTGAGTACATTGTGAATGTGACTCTTTATACTCAACTGGTTGGTTAAAACAAAATCTTGGTCTGGATTTGTACTTTCTGAACCTGAACTTTCCCCGTCTGCCAGTACAAGAGGTTACATACATTGAAGCAGGTGGTCAGCCGCAAATGTCCAGCTCCCAGGATATGGCATTATTTGATTACTTTTTGAATTATGCCAAAAACTACCATGCCCTTTAATTATAGTCATACTTGTATTAATTACCCAGGATGCACCCCTGCCATGTGTCCTTTTGCTGCCTGAAATAGCCTCCGGGGCAGTTCATCTACATCTAGATTCTAAATCAGTCCAGGGCAATAATCTTCTGTGCAGGACTAAATCAGAGTTTCACCATATCAGCTGCGGCCATGACTGGGGTCATGTCCCACGAAAACTGCAACAGATGACTTGTTCTTGTTATTGGGGAGGTTATTTTTTGCCAGTGTAGAAGCAGCACTTGTATTTGTATTTATTTATGGAAGTCAAACACAAAACTTTAACCATTTGTTTTTTCATCTTATTGTGACTGCATGGGTCAGTAAAAAAAAAAGAAAAAAAAAAAGTGTCTACCTAGGTCTGTTCTAGATCACCTAGGCTGTATCAAAATGAATGACGTTCTGCTCACTGAGCGTATACCTTTCTTATGGGAGTAATGCTGAGCTTCTCAGTATATTACGGAGGAACCGGGTGCAGAATAAAAAATGACAGAAGTGACAGGGAACACATGCTAGTGGGCAAAACGCTGATGGCTGAGGTACCAGTGAATAACAAATCCAGACAAGAAAACAAAGCAACATGGTGGATCAGAGCTGAATGTAAAAGCAGATGCGGCAGCAGGTTTCAGCGCAAATTATCTTAAAGCTCGTAATGGCTGCTTCGAGCATTTAAATGGCAAGGCCTTTATGTAACTTTACTCATTCTCATTCCAATGGAAGTAAACACAAGCTGCCAACTTACATTATTTCACACTCATTCAACAAAGAAAAAGAGCTGCCAAAGAAAACAAAGAAAAGCGGTGGATAAACGAGTAATATTGGAGAACATTGGGTCAGAGCAATGAGCGGGGAAGCTGGGTTTGAAGTGTTGTGCATCTTTGGACAATACAAATTTAAAAACATGTCCTTCAGAGAACCGGTATCTGTAAATAGGACAGACATTGTGCTTTAAAAGAACTGCACATTCTAGACATTCTGCATGATGTCTAGAAACTAGCAACCCAGTAGAACCAAGTACCACAAACCCATTGTGCTTGCTGCTCTCAAATTTCCCCACAAAACAAGATCTAGCAAAATATTCAACTTCCTACTAAAACATACTTTAATTCATTCAAGCCATTGTGGTGACCAATTGCAGTCAGCAGTGTCACCATTTCCTATTTTGATATCATTATACTGTCATGTAACCTCCCACTCCAATGAGGAACATCAGCTGTGAAAGAACAATTGCAAATAACCACAAAATAAGTGACAAGGAAAATGACTGACAAATGTGAGGCTGTTTATGAATCACTGATTCAGAAAAAAATCTAGAACAGAAATAGTCTAATTCACAGTTGCTAAGCCTGTGATGTAACTATAAGGTTCTAATCAAAATCAGGCTGTACTATGCAGAAGACATCCATGAAGCACATGGATAATGTGGAGGAGCTGACACATGCGATTCAGTAAAAATAGGTAACTCGTCATCAGATGATATAGAGGGTCAGTGGGTTGCCTCAGACTTCCAGGAATGCAGGCTTGATTCCTGCCCTTCTTCTCAAGAGGAGTTTGCATTGTTCTCCTTGAGTTCCTCCAGCTTCTCTCCAGGTAGCCTTGCTTCAATGCTCCAGTGACATGTGGTTTAGGGTGACTGGCATTTGTTCATCCTGTCTGGAATGAACCATGCCCTGCATGTCCTGTGATGGAATGAGTGCATTTGCAACAAAAAAATAAACCATAAGATTCATTACCTCAGGCAATGAGATAAATATACCCAAGTCAGCAAATGACAGGATGGTCAAGTTAACCAATCGGCAGGGAAAAGCCTAGAAAAAGAGACCTGTAAAAAAGTAAGAGTGATCCCAGCAAGGCATAGGGGAAATTTTAAAAAGGATAATAGCCAAGAACCAGCTGACTTCCTTGGCTGCATCTTCCCTGGCTGCACCGTGTTCATGCCTTAGTGTGACACCGGCTGAACAACGATGACATTCATAAAAGGTTAACCAACAGATCAGCAGCTGAGCACTCAGAACAGCACTGGGAGTGTGATGGTTTCGTGTGATTACTTACGGAGCTGCAAATCACAGTATCAGCGAGTCAATGAATTACCAAAATATTCTGGAGGAGAGCATGAGCTGAAGCCCTGAAACTCAAGCTCCTACCATAAAATGGATTACAGAGAAGAGATTTCATGCTTTGGAGTTTGGGGTCAAAAGTCAGACCCCAGCACCACAGAAATGAAATGACAAACCCAGAAGACGACGGTCCATGCCAAAAAGGCACGGGTCTGTGGAAGTTGAAGCTGTTTTGAAAGTAAAACCTGCCTGAAAATCCCTAAGATACTCCACAAGTCCAGATCAGTGTTTCTTCTACATAACGATATTTTGCTCAATGAATAATGAATAGCTATTTTGTGGGTGGCTGTTATTCTGGTGATCCTCATTAAATATAGGAATTCAGGTAAAGATTTTATGAGACTGAAGACAAGAAAGAAACTAAAAAATAAATAAACCAGACATTTTCAAGCAGCACTGTAAATATAAATGAGTAAGAAATGTTCCTCAGACAAATAAGCATAATACCACCGATTTCTTACCACGTTTTCACACCACTGGAGCAAAAATAAAAGGGCATAATTTATGCAGCTATTGCAGAGCAAGCCAAGGCAGCAGCGAATAACAGTGAACACGACTGCAAGCAGTGATATAGAAATAAAAAGCAGCTGACAGTTCTGCAATTAAAAAATGCCAAATAATTAAAGATGAGATTGCAGAACCCACTTCAGATGTGGAGAGGGAAAAAAAAACAACAACCTTAGCCTCAAAAATAAAGCAACCTCAGAAATTTAATTTCAAAACCTGTGAAGCTTGGGAAGGTAGTATTGCAGTATTTGTTATTTTTTTTGCTTCCAGAACTTAAAAAAAAGGTCATGAATACCAACCCTGGGAGATGAGCCAGTCCTACAATATTTTCATATTAAATTTCAGTGCACGTGTTATATGTAATCTATCCTCGTGTGTCTGCGGCACAAGTGAGCTGGAAAAATAACAAGCTGTCTGTGAGATGGTCTGCCCTTGCTGTGAATATTCATTAAAAGGGCATCCTTCGAACACCCAGGTGCCAAGCCCCTCCAGCAGCCCACTGCCAGCACCTCCGGGCCGGCCGTTTTAATCGTGAGCCGAAAACCAAACATCAGCCGAAGGCTGACAGGAGCAGGGAGATGGGGTCCGTCAATGCCGACACTGATGGACGAGGCCGAGGAAGACGGCGGCGCTCTGGGATCATGCGGCAAGGCCTGATTACGGATCAGGCCCGGGCTCCGGATCGCTGGCACTGCCCTGCTGTGCGGCGGGCCGAGCGAGCGGGCGGCCCCGGATGAAAGGGACAGGCTGTTGAGCCGGAAGGTGATTAGGGCTCGGAGGGAGGGAATGCGCTCCCTAATCGGCACAGAGGTGGTCCTGGTGACAGGAAGTGTGAGCAGGTTAATGAGGAAGAAAAGAGCGTATTTCGGTACTCCAGAGGCATCCCCATCGGGGGGCGTGTGTGTGTGTAGGGTGAGATATGAAGGGTGTGTGTGTGTGTGTGTGTGGAGGATGACATATCAAGCGGCGTGTGTGTGTGTATGTGTGTGTGTGGGTGACATATACATTACATTTTGGGCACCAAATGTCCCCACAATGTGATACTGACCTGTTTTTGACATGTGGAGACCATTTTTTCTGTCCCCAAAAGGGGAAATTCAATTTTATACAAATCTGTGACTGCAATCAAAAAACTAAAAATGCCAAAAATCTTCTAGATTGTTTGGTTACTTATACTTAAGTTTAAGGCTGGATAGGGGTTAAGGTTGTCATTGTCGGGAATTGGGAATTTGCTCACAGAAATGAATGGACAGTGCCCACAAAGATATGAGTACAGGTCTCTCTGTGGGTGCGTGCATGTGTTCACGTGATATATGCATATCAGAGTAGCGGGGTGAGTGGTGATGGTAAATTATGATGAATCTGAAGAATTAGTCATGAATCTGACGATCTGGTAATAACTAACAAACACTGCCACCCACAACAAAAAAGACACTTATTTTCCTCATCACTACATATTTAATCCCTCAACCGAACTGATACACTGCAGAGCAACAATGAACCAGGCCAGAAGCATGATTAAGTACACCAAAGGTCCATATGGAATTTGCTTTGGTTCTGAATTTGACTCAGTGGGTGTTTATCAATGCCTATTATTGTGTTCTCGTGACATCATCTTCCTTCGCCAAAGTACAGTTCCAATACTCAAGAACCGAAGTACTGAGGGTGGTAAAAAATCCCTGGATGTCGTTCTTGCCCAGCCCCAAATATCAAGGATGCAACAGTTGTATCCTCGCTAACGAGAACAATCCTTGGGAGGCAAGTTACCAAGAATGGTCTTGCCAAGAACACAAGTACATTCTTTGCAATCTTGGTATTGATAAACACCCCATATTTAACTGATAACTGTTGAAAACTTTTGTTATTTTATGATTTTCTATTATGATTCAATTCCTTAAAGTTTGGTATTCCTTTGGTTCGAATAATTCAAGAAGAACTATTCGGAACAGAAAAATACATATTTTCAAAATATGGTCTCATAAGAAATTTAACAGAATTCAAGTTACTTGGCACCTCCAGGTAAACAGATTTACAACATTTAGCCCCCATGTATATTTATAACCATTAAAAACAAACATTTCTGAAGTCATAGAGCAGAGATCACATGATGCACAGGACTAGCATGACAGCCTGAATGGCACTAATCAGGTCTCCTGTGCTCTCAGCTTCTCCAGGCTGAAGTTCAGTTCCACAGGAACAAGTGCGTCACGTGTGTGAGCTAACCAGCAGCTAAGATGATCGTCATCCATAGAGGTACCACCATCACAAAACCACCAAGGACAGCGGATTTATCAGGTTTTACTTGCCAAGACCATTAAAAAAACAAGAACAGATTTGATCATCATCTGTGACTCTCTGCATAAAAACCCCAAATAGATTAAACTCTAAGAGAGAGACCATTCCTGTCCAACTTTCCTTCGTTTAAAGAAATACCCCAATGATGACTTGTTTGGAGAATAATTACGGTGTCAGTCACAAGCCAGTTATCAGCTCCTGCACAAGGCCGGACTGACAGCCTTATGAACCACACTGTTAAAACACAGGAAATATGTCATGACGACAGAATCAAATAAAGCCATCAAGCATCAGATAACATGGCTGCCACAAACCAAACTGGAAATGCACAGCTCAAACATCCCACTTGACATCCCACGAGTTGCACGCCAACACAAATACAAGTAATACAAATATATACAACCATAAAAATACCATCATATGTCAAAATTAAAATGACTGATGATGTGCCCCTTAAAAATTCACCTTTCAGAAACTTCACACTGCAGATGCAGGCCTATATAAAATGCATGCAAAGCGTTTCCCAGTGGCTGAAGTACCAAACTGTATAAAACTGCCAGCATCTGACCAGTGTCCGTGGCTCGCTCACAGGTCTTTGTTTTGACCCGCGGCTTATTGATCAGTATTCGCAGCCGTGATAATAAGCAGCAGTTATCACACAGGCTGTACGAACACCGGCATATTTTATCTCTTTCAGAAATAATTATTTGCAGTTTCTAGTGACAGATTCTCCCTTTGAGAACAACGAACACACGAGCGAACTCCGCTTTTATAAAACATATTATCGCAAACACTTCAAAGAAGTTTGGTATAGAAAGAATGATAATAGAATATGTGTCTTAAACACTTAAAAGCATTGAGCGTTATACATACTGTAGCCGTTTCTAAATGATAATGTATAAGTGTATAATGGGTTGGTATTCTGTATTACACGTCGGTATCTTGCGCTCTGCTATCAGATTCTGCTTGCTGATATTAAAGGGATACTGATAACATCCACAACCTTTAAAATACGCCATTGTCCGGATCACAATCAGAAACCCTACATCTAGTTACACATCCTACATCGCGTCGACCGCATTACCCATAAAACAATACCTCCTTGTCCGCAAACGTAAGGTAAAGTGCAGCGCAAATATTTGGTGCTATAGCACTGCGCTAAATGCCCATAACAGGTATATGCGTGCATACATGTTAAATATATAATAAACGATGTTTATTGGAACATCGCTTTCGGAGCGCATGTTTCTGCACATGTGCGTTTGTGCACACAAGCCTATCAATGCATGGGATTCACTAACATTGCTGTAAACGCCGCCCTACCTGCCCGCCTGATCCAACACCATTAATCGGAGAAGGACAAAAAAGGCGCAACGTTGCGGAGGAGGAGAGGGGGACCGAAACTGGAAAGGAAAAGCATAGTTTTTTTTCTTTTAAAGAAAAACGCGCCTTGATAAAATTTAGAAAGCTTGTCATCGCAGTTTACCTTAGACGTCTGTTATCATCTCCTCCGGCGACGCGGCGCACCGGCAGTTCGCTTTCCTACCTGCAGGCAATCTGACACAACCGTGAACTACTACGGAGGCAAGTGCTGGGCAGGAAAGGCTGCTCCGGGGCGCCTACAGCGCAAGCGTACTCTGCGGCCGCCATTCAACTGCATATACACTGTAGTGCAGTATTTGTCAAATAACACCGCTCCTGGTCCCCACGGACTGCCGCCGCGTCTGCGACACTGACAAAGTCACCCCCGGGCGGTCGCTGTCAGACAAGGGCTGCCACAACGTAACAACCCATGTTGGTGTTTGTTACACACTGCAAAGCCGCAGCAATCGGGCGACAAGGTCCGTGTTTCGCACTAATTCATTGATCTATTCCCACACGCCCTTAGCATACCAAGTTTCTGCAACTGCAGCTGACACAAATCGAACTGGATTTACTGTATGATTGCTCTGAAACCTGCCGTCGGTACACTGTGCACTATTTACTATTTGCAGCGAGTGAACTAGATTTTTTTCCACTCGAATGACATCAAAATAACATTACCTAGCCCACTGCTTGCAATAATAGTCGCCTGAAAGGGTGGAGCATTTAATTATGAACAATTAAAATTAAAAGGTCTGTAGATTTACTATTTTAGCTGGAAGCGCACGCAAATGTTTCGATGACATATAGCGCCGATTACTTTCATGTGCTGTGCCGAGTGGACAAATGTAAAAATAATTAAAGTGGGCGTTCGCGTTTTTCAACACAAACCTAACCAAATCAAGGCACTCTTCTTCAGCAAGCCAGGTGCACTAATGCAAGACTGAAAAGAGGGCTGATTTGGTGATGAATGTGCATCACCAATCGGGCCATTGCCCTTGCTGTAAATACTCTCTGACCGGCAATTCTCCAGCATTAAGCTTTACGGTACAACGCCGGTAAGGCATCGCAGTTCCTATGTCCGCTTAGATACTACTACTCATAACCTATTTAATGAGCTAATATTTCGCATTTCCGTATAACTTGAACCCAAAAGTAAAAATCTCATCCTACCTGTGTGTCATCAGCAGCGGCTCTATCCCCCTATGGACCACAGGGATCGGAGCGACTCCACCATCTTCCCTGCCTCTTACACCCGGCAGCTGTTCGTGCGAGCGCAACCCCTCCCTCCGTACTGTGACATCATACCGGATTACTGACTATGCCAAATGCATCTTTAAAAGAGGGCTCATCTCCCAAGCCTCCCCATGTGTCTAAATGATCCATTAGCAGACAATGCTTTCTTTTTCTTTTTTTTTGCTTTAACATGCCTTTTCGATCTTGAGTGTTGTTTAAAGTCGTTTCTGAATAGGGACCCCAGACCAGTCGGTTTTTTTTTACTATTGTGCACTGTTCCATTTACAGTACTGATACAAGGAACTGAAAAAAGTAGTGTTTATATATGGTTTTCGAATTAATATTGCTGTTGGCAAATATCTATTAGCCATGGAATAATGAGTACGATAACGTTCAGTGGGGAACGATCCGTGCAGGTTAATACCACACTTGAAAAGTACTCGCATGCAATAAGTATTTTGTGATTTCAGCAGTGATGTTCATGTCAACAGTCACCTCTTGTAAACTGCCAACTCTGAGAAATAGTCTATACATGCAGCAATGCAGAGGTTTTAACAAAAGGTTTTTGGGCGGCACAGACCTCAGTACTGTTTACATAAGGATTAGTGGAAACCTAATGTACTGTGGCATCACCTCCAGGATTCAGAACTGAACTCTCCTGTTTACAAACAGTCTCCCAGGTACAAAAACATACAGTTTGATGAACTGGTGTCTACATTGCCTTTAGTGAGGATGACTATTCTGTAATGGAAGGGTCCTGCCCTAAGTGGCCCTCGCGTCCTTCTGTAGGCTCCCGGCCGACCACAACCCCGCACTGGATAAGTGGTGAAGGAAGTTGGATGAATAGATTAAACTTCGATAAGAAACAAGGTGATGCTAACGGCTCCGCTAACAGTCCATAGAGCAGAACATGAGCGAGCGAACAACTTAAGTGAACCAAAATAAAAAGTACAAGCCTTCAAGTCGGCATGGTCAGTAATTCAGTTTATTGAGAGAATACAGTACATTGTGTAAGGTGAGTTTTTGTGCAACAGGCAAGAATAGATTAACTATATGTGCTTATTAAACAAATTCTCAAGTTGGAATATTCAAATGACGAAGAAATTCACAACTTTGGGGAAAGGAAACAAAGCGCATTTTAGAACTTTATTTTTTTCACTTGGTAAGCAAGTTGTACATGAAAGACCTGCAAAGGTGAAAAAGTGGTTTTAAAATGTATTAGTCTAAAATACAAAATTACAGATAAGACATTATGAATATGAACACCATTCCTATCAGAAATTTATATTCGTGGGGGGGGGGGGGGGGGGAGATGACAATGGGGATTGGAATTCTACACAAAGAAAATCTACCAAAGCTACATTTGCTTTTAAGCTCACCAAACCTTCATTAAAGGAACATTTCTGCATAGATTTACAATTTATATTACTAAGGTATGCGTTCTCACACCCTTAAAGTAGTAAAATGGATATGCTCGTGTTAGTTTCACAAATGAGACACAAGAAAGCATTTTTGATTAATAAAAGTGAATTGCAGTAAGAATTTGGTACTACAATATTTTGCTTGGTTTAATAGTTAAAACAAGAATTCTCCCAAAAACACAGTAAGGCAAATCCAATGATTGCCTTTATAAATATACTTTAATTATATAGATATATATATATATATATTTCTCTAAACAAAGCATATAACAGCTTAGTGTTTAGGTGGAAGCCCTCAAAACATCACTAGCATCTGGGTAACCAGCACAGCACAGTGCACAACATTTAAACTAAGGCTGCATTTCAATCAAGTGTATTTCTAAACTAAGCCAATGTTTAAAAACATCTTTAAAAAAAATAAATAAAAATACAAAAAGGCCAATTAATAGCTACATATTGCCATGACGTAATGTTCCACATAAGCGCTCGTGTTTGTTTGTAACAGCTCCTGACAACACGGATGCAACACCTGCTGTCACTTAACCCAAGAAATATTTAGGCGCTTACACAGAGCATGGCTGCTCATTTACTAAATATATTCAAGACTATTCAGTTCTGTATAATAACCTTTATCCGAAGCAGCCACATACCTTCACCAGTCATCTTTCTGTCACTCCCAGAAAGCAAGGGAGATGCCCATTCTATCATCCACTCAGCTAACCCTGTTTACACCCTATTCACTTACTACTCCACCCACCCCCCCCCCATCAATGCCCTTCTTCACCAGTTAGAAATAGGCTAATTACGTAAAAAAAAAGGAATAATTGAGTGGAGTGAGGTATATGACTGAAAGACGGAAAATTAATCAGATGCGGGGTCTTGAAAATTTCCAGTACTAGTAATTCTCTGGGTCCCTTAGTTAAGTCACAGTTCGTAAGACAATGTTCAACAGGAGAAACAAGAGATGATGTTATTTTTAAAAATCGTTACAGAAAACAGGAAAAAAATTTTAATCCTTCCCTTTTGGAACATTAGCAAAATGTAACATACAGAACATACAAGGAGGTTCAATGCACAGTACATTTTATAATAGAAGGATACAGAGATTTTATTGTATAATGGTTCAAGTTGTAAGCACATAGTGTATATAATGTACAATGTCATAATGTACAGTGTGTGTCAGTTACTGAGGAGAACATATACCATGACACACTTTCTATACAGTAACTCCTTCATGTCAGTTTTGTGTTAAGGCCAATCTTCAACCATATGAGAATTATTCCCAGACTGCCGTTTCGCCAACACTGAAATGTTTGTTTCTTTTTGTAGGTGTTCGTTAATACAGCAAGGTTTTCACAAGTCCATACCATTCAGCATCAAATTACGACAGGTATGTGTGTGTTTTAGAAGAAAGAACTTGTTCCAACACCAGAAAGCTAACCTACATTAAACTGAACTGCAGCTCACCAACATTACTGGTACAGTCTTTGTACTGACCCACAGTGTCTAAATTCAACCGAATATAATTGTACCTGGGTTCATTTGTATACAAAGTGCACGTGTACTCAAAATAGATACATATTTCATAGGCATTGAATTAAAAGGCATTAAAGCAACTACCACACAAACTACTACTAACAAAATGATGAACCAGGGCTCCTGTTTGTAATGTTCACCTTCTCTACACATCATGGTCATTTGTAACAGAGAACAGAAAATGTTGACAGAATCACCCAAATGTACTCATTATGGTAACAGGTGAAACCCAGAAATATAAACAAAAAATATTACCCCATCATCTACACCACTCCTCTACTTGGTTTTCATTTGTGTTGCAGTTTTTTGGAACCAAGTGATTTTTTTTTATAATCCACTTTTAAATATTCCATTATTTTGTGTCTGGTCATTAGGAAACAAATACAAGATTGTGGGTTCGATCCCCAGGGCCGGCAAACAAAAACCGCTCTTCATCTCGTTTTGGTATTTCATTACGGCTGGGGTGGCAATTTCCAGAGGAATCACAACCCTGAGCCCCCATGACCTGCCCCCACATACCTATGCTATCTCCCAAAGATCACAATACTACTGAAATGGATGGGAGAGTAAGTGACTTTGTGACTGTTTTAAGGGGTCACTTCAGTATGATGTAGCGGTGATTTATGATGTGTTGCATTTTAGTGTTTAAGATTCAGAACTCAGTATGGCTACTTGTGAGACAAACACTTCTCATCTGTGCAACCGGTGAGTTTAAATTCGTACACAATGTAACTGGAAGAAAATCCAAGATGAAATGAGCTCGAGAGGGACTCACCACTTAAAGTTCACCCAGTCGACACCCCACTCACTCCACACACACAGACCTGAGGTATTGCCAATACATTTCAGCAAAAGAAAAAAAAAGTTAGTTTTTGCAAAACTATATAATTAGTATCACTAATAACATTACATCCATATTTGAAAACAATATCTTATGACAAGAACAAAACAGATGACCACTGAACAAATTAGCGTGTCCTTTCCCATTTGCCATCAGTACGTCCTGACAATATAAAAACGATACTGCATCAGCAGAGCCGAGGTGCGATGGAAGGAGCGTTTCCACTTTCGCTTTTCTCTTTGAAATCCGTTTATTCACGTTCGCTTTTATTTTCACAGAACCGCTCCTTGTGTCAGCAGCCACTAATGAAAAGTGCCACATTGGAAGCACAGATTCAGCAATCAAATGAAAACAAGGCAGGTAAAGTAACACACGGCCAAAATTAAACTCCGTTAGCATAAACACAAATAAATACACTGGTTATAAGAAAACAAAACAACAAAACAGCAGTCGTAAGAACAATGTTAGCGTGGCGGCATGTTGCTTGATCAGATGCTTAAGACTTAAAATTCCCCTTCAGAATGAGAACCGGTGAACAAACTATGAGAGGGGTTTTAAATGAGCAGGTGAACAGTAATAGTTGTGCTTAAAGACCAGACTTTGTCATATCATAGCGTTTCGTTGCTGACAGCAATACACTGACCATAAGCATAATATTGGTTCTGGAGGAGTGTGCTTATGTTTGGTCATCTGCAGCTGAACATCTGACCACATTCAAAACGCAAACCAGACAAGTGCAAGGCCATAAAGAAACACATTCAAGCTAAATGCTGAAGCTGTCACCTTTCTTTCTGTTCCATCTGCTGGAAGACTGTCACTGTAGCTTTAACAGTACATCCATTAAAAAAAAAAGCTTGTCCCATTTCCACAGGCCCCAGTAGTTACCAGACTGACCAATCGTTAGATATACGTTGTAACGAAACAAGACAGCTGCATTATAAATAAATTGTTCAACACTGTCAATAGCATTAATTTATATTAAGACGTTTGTTTCATCAGGTATTCAAATGTCTACTGAAATGTTGATGAGATGTACTGTCTAATCAGGAGATAAGAAAGCGGATAAAGTCTGGAAGACCAAGTCACTTAAAAGGCAAAGGTTCACATGATATGTTACTTGAGAGAGAATGATGTACGACCGACTCGGCTGATGAGGCGAAACCTTGTTCAGGGACAGAGAGAGACCTGAGTTACTGAAGTACCTGATCTGGGTGGCAAGAAGCATCAGACGAACCTTTAACTGAAAATCCAATTTTCATTATGAAGGGGAAACGAGGCCTAAACGGACAGCCTCATGGCGGCAGTGTGGGTGATACTGACATGACCTATCGGGTTTCAGAATTGAGATGTCACAAGTCACTGACCTATCACAGAGTCCAGCCACTTCCTGTAGGCGGCGGCAAAGCGGCCCTGCTCAGGGCTCCGGCAGCCGCTGAGGATTTTGGTGACAAAGCTGTGTTCGGAAGGCAGCCCAGGACAGAGCTGCAGGGGTCCCCGTTTCAGACGCTTGCTGTCTTGGGTGTAGCTGGTCTGCTTGCTTTCTTCCAGTGCCCAGTCTACATCCATGGCCTGGACGTTCCTACCTGCACTGGCTCCCAGGGAACGGCTTAGCGTTTCGTCAGCGTGGTTGAGGAGAGACGGCTGCCGTCCACCATCCTGCGACTGGTCTTTCCTCCAGTGATACCAGAGGAAGAAGACGTGTCTCCTGCCAGAGGTAAGTGTTATAGTTACACACACGCTCATCTATAGCAGGAGCTAGTGATGTCTTTAGGTAGAGCACTGGGATGATGCACTGGTAATAACTGCATACACTATTGGAAAAGTAAATCGAGAAGTAGATTAAACCAGTCATGGGTTTAAAAACTTTGCTGTTAGTAGTCAAGGGAAAACCAACAGCTACAGTTCCTAGTCCAAACAGAGCCAGCCCTTGACCCTGACTGATAACCTAGAGGGGAGGGGCAAGGTTTAAAATGGGAGGACCGGCAGAGACCTGTAAAGAAATCCGATGCGATGCTAACACAAGCCTCAGATTTTTCCATATTAGGTGAGACACATTTGGCATTGATCAAACTGGGACTCGCCTGTGACACCAAAGCGTTTCGTGACCCGGGTAGGTCTCAATCAGGTCAGTGCACAACTCCAGCTCCTTGTCAAAGAGTTCGGGGACGCTGGCTGTCCGGGATTCTTCGGCGGCAGCGGTGCCCACGCCGTCGCCATTGGGCCAGTGGCCGCGGTGTGGATCCTGCGATGGGCCGCAGGTGCTGTCCGCGGCTCGGCTCAGTTCTGCCACTAGTGTCTTCAGCAGGAACTGACGGTAGTGGAAACCACTATGGTCAGATACATGTGTGGACACCCAGAGCTTCACTGAAGACAGTTCATCATGAAGAATCTGTACAGAAAAAGAAAGCAAAAAGGATACAGGATCAGCCACTAAAATATCACTCATTCTCCAGGGACTGTCACAAAATGCTCCATTAACTTCAAACTATTTATCCAGTACATCCTAGTCCATCACAGGCAACACGGGAAGAACACATAAACCTTATACATACGAAATTAGGGCAGGATTCTAACCCCCAACCTTGGAGGCAACAAGACCAGCTATTAAGCCACTGCTCTCCCAAACACGAAATGATTCACTAGAGATGGTACAATCACTTATAGCTCTATATTGTGTATTTACTGATTTAATGTGCGTGGCCCATTTTCACCACTCAATACGCTAAGCATGCCTTTGCACTTAAACACAAAATGCTAAAGCTATTCAGATACCTGGAATAATATGTGAAAGCAATTCTTTCCTACAATAAAACTTAAAACAAAATTTGATGAGTCCAATGAAAAGGAAAATTGCTATGCTTGAAAATGCTGACCAATGTTCTGAAAAGGGGAAAAATTTGCATAAAGCTCCACAGATTTACATATTCCTCTAAGTAGAAAGTAAGGAACAGCCCCGCCCTTCGATGCCTGTTGGGGGAGGCGCGATCACTTGCCCAACAGGGCAGCAGAAGGCACTAACACAGTAACTAAGGCACAGACGTGTGACTGAATTTACCAGCAGGATTACCAGAAATAAAGCTGCTGTTGTACCTTTAAACCTTTGAACTTTGCTGGCTGAATACTCAGGTATATGAACCAGAAAAGGCATGGCTTGCTTTGCACAAGTGAGTAGTAAAAATAAAGAGTAGATGCACATACTCAACGACTGGGCAAGTACGCACCAATGGGGTCCCATAAAACCAAAGGTGGACATTTCAGGGCCAGAAAGTAAAAATCCAGACCAAGATTTTGTTTCAACCAATCAGTTGAGTACTCTGTGACTGTGACTCTTTATACACAACTGATTGGTTGAAACAAAATCCTGTTCTGGATTTTTACTTTCTGGCCCTGAAATGTCCACCTCTGCATAAAACCCCATTAAACTTCGATAACACATGTAAGGGCATCTCCCATTGGGATTAATGGGATTAAATAGCTGGGATTAATTAATGGGATTAACACGTGGCCCGGTGAGGTGCAGGTGTCACCTTCAGGTTGCCCTTGGCCAGGTTCTGCAGCACCCAGATGCGGTGGGACCAGGCGTTGTAGTTGCTGGGGTATCGGCCGGCGGCCTCGGCGCACACCTTCATCTCCTCCCGCAGCACCCGCTGGAGGCGCTCGTCGGGGGGCGAGCCCTGTGCCCCCCCTAGCTCCACCTCGCCAGGCTCCTTCTGCTCCGCGGCACGCAGGCGGCACTGGTGCAGGACCTGCTGCAGCACCCAGCGCCTGGGGTGGCCAAACGGTGGAGCTCAGTGCAACACATTTACATTCATTTAACGGCGATATTCGAATGAGGATCGGAGAACAGGGTCAGCCAGCATCTCTGGAGCTAACCGGGGTTAAGGGCCTCTACTCAAGGGCTCAGCGGTGACACGGTCACTCTGCTGGCCACTGGACCAGAACCCACAGCCTTCTACATGGGCAGAAATCCTACTGGATAAGCGGTCCACAGTCACTTAATTGTGTGAGGAATTCTCCTTTGAAAATCGACCCACATCACTAACTTTCACATGGAAGGACGGTAACGGTCAAGATAAAGGGTCAACTAGTTTTTTAACGAGACCATTAAAAATACTAAATTACACAAGCGATAATGAAAACAGAGACAATAAAACCCTCAAGCTGTAAAAGGGAACACGGTGGTCTTCAACAATCTTCAGTGGAGCAATGCCAGTGAACATCATCACTGTATCCCACTGCCGGTTCATCCGATTTAACCAAATGCCAGAGAAGTACTAAACTAGGGAAATTAGGTATGTTTGTGGTGGAGTCACAGAATAAATATCCAGAGCAGCATCACTAAAACCGACAGGGACAACTGGATAACACTAATACTGTCACAAGCAACCTGACAGCAGAACAAATCATATGACATAAAAGGTCACAACTAGGGTCTAAGGTTAAATGACAATGTAAAGACACTTCACTGAGGCTTTATCCAAGAAGCATTTCAATTCTGGAAGGATTAAAAATGGCATCACAAGTTCACAGCAAATATAGCTAATAGAAATTATAACGCCTGTCTGATTAAAACAAATCCTGTTACTGTCAGAGGGTATATAATGTTATTATGACAATTGAAATGCCAAGGAAACTTTATGGCCAGGTCTGTAGGTGTGATTTTCATGTACACAGGCAGGTTCTGAGTGGGTACATTAACAGATTACATTGTACAGCTGACACACTGCATTTAACAGTTGTAATGACACCTGGTGGTAACGTTTTAAGGAGGGGAAAAAAGCGTAAAAAACATTTCAGAAAGGCAATACATCAGGGTAAAGGCAGAGCAGTTAACAATAGCCACAACGTCTGCAGCAGAGTTTCTGCAAGCACTTCTCTTAGGGTGGTAACTTGTTGAAATCCAAAAACTCGGGGTGGGGAAAAAAATATTGATTTCATGATTAATTGCATTCCTGGTTTTAACTAATTGATGTCAATTTGCAAAATCCCAAGATTGATCTAGTTAATTTATGCGTTTTCCCTATGACTTGGGGAAAAAAGCCAAACAAAAACAAACGCTGAATCAGTCCTCTTATCATATAGGTGAGGCTATGTTTTCTCTCACCTATAGGAGGGTTGTAGCAGTATTTCTCAATCACCTTGCGCAGCCATCTTGGTGCATTCTCAGTCATGATAATTGAGTACTCTGAGCACGTGAATGCAAGCAAGTTAAGCAGGGCTTTATTCTCATACCAGTCATATTCAGTACATTGCTTATGGTGACACGAAATAACCTTATATAAGAGCAAAATAAATGAAAAGAAATAAGCAAACAATTTGCTGTCATTGGAGAACATTGTTAATTATCTGTTTTTTCTTCCCCAAAAGTTGTACGTAACACTGAAGCAAATGAAAGCTACTAAGTATGTAGGTATAATTTATTTATTTCTGGCTGGACAAAAGAACTGCAGAGGGGAAAGTGGACGAAATATTTTGGTGTATTCACAGAAAAAAGTACAAGAATAGATTTCATGCTTATTATATAATGTTTTTTGTCATCTTATTTTCATCATGGAGCGGTAACAAACAATTATGTTGTTTCGCAATGTTAACACTATTGTGCTGTGTTGGTTGATGTTTGTATAACAAATCTGGTTTGCTCACACTTCAGTGAATGCTTAGACTGAATAGCCCAAATGGAATTCAATCAGGCATTTGTGAATCGGAACCGAATCGGGTTGAATCTACTCATTAACTTGAATCCAATTGGGGTGTCTGTCCTCTATTAAAAACCATGTCCCAGCCAAAAAGTAGTAGTACAATCAAATAAGGGACACCAGACTATTCTGGTGAAAAGTCAGTAACACCATCGTGAGCTTGCGGTGGAGCACCTGTGGATCCAGGTTTCCGGGCTCTTGGGGAACTTGGTGAGGACCAGCTTGCCCAGGTACAGATCTCTCTCAGGATTCAGGACCCCACACTGTGCCAGTTCCTTCCTACACAGAGAGAGCCCCCTTTTTAAAGGATCATCACACTTAGGGACAAACAGATTTCATGCAGCAGCCACTATATCTGAGGGTGAGTGACAACTCAAAACTGAGAAACGTTCCAAGCTAGAAGAGTGAATGAATATCAGCAAATGTACTTCAGACCAGGTAGGGAAAGCTGTGGAATTTCAGCAACAATAATCTTGGATCCCAGATGGTCAGGCACACCATTTATAAAATGACCATCTGTAAAAACCAATGTATATATACACACTCTCTTAAATAAATGTAAAATCCCCCTTAATGCAATTCGTAATTTTGCTCATTATGCTAATCATGAACCTCAGACTATTCTTTAATTCCTTATACCCATCAATATGACATGATCTAATTAGGAATCAATATGGATACAATCTGAAATCCGCTATCATTGCTCAGCAAGAAGGGTAAAAATATGGTGACTGCTTGTATTACCGCAGTAGACATTTCAGTGTGGATTACTCCAGTGGACATTTCAGTGTGGATTACTTCAGTGGACATTTCAGTCTGGTATTGCAGTAACTTGTGGAATACTGAGGTAACAGCATGCAAAAAACTCAAAAACAACTGCAAATAATGGCGATATTCATAACATACTTTATGCCTCTTTTGGGAAAAGAAGAAAAAAAAAAGCACTTCCCTAATAAATGATCCAGGCCATGGTAACGACTCTTATTTAAATCAGCATGTTGGCAGATAAGGCTGTCCTATAACTAACCCAGAGAATTAGAAATGACGACTATAAAGGAGAATTACAACCCATTAGCGTATCAGACAGGACATTATGACAGTAAATGTACAGTCTATGAATAGGTCCTAATGAGGAGCTACTGGGCGCCGAGCAGTGCAGTTAGGGACTTCCAAAGGAGAGTTACTATAACGTGTAACTGAAACTACTTCACAAAGTTCTAGCAAGAAGATGCTTAATATCTCTTTCATTGTGGGTTTTATAAGTCCATAGTTCCCACCTTTTCTGAAAGGCACAAAGAAAGAGCCCCTATTAGAAAGGGATAATAGCTACCACAGGCGCTTCTGCTTGGTCAATGTGGCATGTCTGTCATAAAGAAGATGACTTCAAATAAATTAGGAATAAGTCAACTAACTGTGCCTAGAATCAAGTCATTTAGATATAAAACGCTATTGTAGTCTTTGAAGAGCAATATTATTATATAAGGAAGAAAAATTAGTGAATTTTACCATTCCACATTACTATTACAGTTTTAATCATTTGTGAAAACAAACAAAAAAAGAGTAGGGAAAATGATTAACTGAACTCATTAGTCCCACTTAAATCCGTTACAAATGTACGTATTTAGCATAAAACAATCATGGTAAGCTCAATAGAAATCAACGCTGCGGTTTATGAAGAAAAAAACCTTCACCTCCACCACAACTAGCATGCAGAATCCTAAATCCTCTTTAAGCCTTCATGCCTATCCAGCTGTGCTCAGGAGAGAGGAAGCCATCAAAAGTCGCCAGACAGATTCCAAACTGCAGCCAACAAAACGCTGTTATCACAGGAATGAAAAGTGTGGCAAAGCCAGTGCTTAGCTTCACCAGCCGCCAAACGACTACGAAATCACCAACACCACGGTCAAGGGAATATAGATTCGTCATTTTTCACGTACATGTACGTAGATAATTAATTACTTCTACTTTGTCTCCATTCTATTTGTAGGAACACTTCAGAATTTACTGGAAGCCACACTTCAAATTTTTGAATCTGATTCTGCCAGCTGAAATCAGCACCTCCTAGAATCTGATCTTTTGGCAAACACTGCTTTGACAAAAAGGACAAATCGCTTTTGTTTTGGTTTTTTTTTTTTCTTTTAAGATCGTTACGTAGTCCAGTTTATAAAAATGTTCATGAAATTCAAAAAAAAAAAAAAAGACACTGAGTTCTAGGTTGAAGTGAACAGAGGGTACCACATCAAAATCATAACTCATCTGGCACTTTGAAGGCACAAAAAAAATTAAGAAAATTAAATAATAAATCGGAAAAATATTGTTTGCGCCCGCAGAGCTGTCATTGTCAAAACAATAACATTTATATAAACATAGCATTGAAAACATAACACTGTAATCAAACCCTACTGGATTGCCTTAAGCAAGCGAGTAATATCTCGTTACTCAAGTGGCCATGATGTGTGCAAGCTTCAGTAACAGTGACTGAAGATTGCCTTGCAGTCTTATTGCAGAGGCTTCCTTTGGACCTAACCCCTTACCAGGCAAGGACCCAACAAAGCAGGACACAGTGTCTTGACTGAGGGCCGTTCCAGATACCCCGCAGCCACAAAGGCCTCTTTGATGAGCGGGACACAGCGGTTTCTTTTTCCATCGCCAAATTCAACAGGGCTCTTACTCAAGTTAAATTACTTCCACACTCTAATGTTCAGCATGTTTTGCTCAAGAGCATAACACACAGTCACAGGTTATCAATTAATATAAACTGTGTCCATAACATGATAAACTGCACTGTAGAAGTATCATCATATATACATTAATTGTATTTGTATCTTTCTTGGTTTGGCAAGCCTATTTTATTTGCACACTTTTTCTAATGCAATGAGCATAATTTCACATCAGAAAACAAAAACGAAACATTTTCTAAACAACGGCCTTAATGTGCAGCTAAACTAAAATCTGCACTTACATTCTAATGACAGTGCTGAACAGACAAGGGTGTGAGCACTAAAAATTTTATAAAGGATATTTTTCTATTAAACTGAGCCGTCTTGCACTGGCTGTCACTCTACAGGAACAATAAGATAGCTCATTTGGCTAAAAATAAAAATGGAGAAACCCTGAAATTAAATGGAGAAAGGGAGAGTTCAATCTGACTACTAAACCTCTTATGTACTCCTCACAGACATTTTCTAAGTAGCTGCCTGGTGCAATTACTGAGATATATTAGTTGGCTTTAATATTACAGTTATCTTCTAAAATACTACATAAAACAAAATGAGGTTTTTAATGCAAGATAATTTCCTTGTTCTCAGCTATAATAACCAACCAGTGCACGGCAGAGGCAGTAAAAAAATCATACCTGACATTCCACGCAGTAGTGAAATCTGGATTCAACAGCAGCAACGTGCAGGTGATATCTATCAGTGCTGGAAGACATTTAATTCAAAGGCACATGAGACCACAACAGTGAATGTGTTCCAGGTGAAAATGAGCTGACAATTTATTAATTTATTTATTTTAATTTTGCATGCAAGACTTTTTTACACAAAAAGAAACACTTGTGTAATGATTCATTCGAGAAGGACATGATCTTGTTAAATGGGACAAAAAGTACTGCAAGTTCTGCATGTACATTTCTGTAAAAACTCAACTTAGATGGATTTGCGAACATGCAAAAGTAGGTCATAAGCCACAATTAATTATCAGATTAAAAGAGGGCGTTTTATCACTTTTAAAATGGCGCTACACACATTGACAATCCACCTTGTAATTTCAGTCTCAACGTCCCTTTTGACCAAAATAAAACAATCTGCCTAATATTCCCAGAGCTCTTTGGCAAACAAAAACCTTTGTGATGGGACCATTACTGCACATAAACATGGCCCTGCCTTCAATTCTATAATTGCACAGTTTATTGGTATAGGGAAAAGTAACTATGTGAAAATTATATTTATTAAAAACATTCACGTATATCATAGATACGAATACACCGCATGCCTGCAGTAATAATGGTAAAAGAAAAAAAAAAAGAAAAAAATATTGGGTTACTTAGTCAACTGAAAAGCCACTATGATACTGAGGAAAAAAAATGTTCATCTGATTTCACAGGGCAGGTCTAAGGTATAAAATTACCTGCTACCTTTAAGGTCAGCATAACGGAATGAAGGTATAAGCCTCTGGAACAGCTAAAAAGAAAGGCAGAGGCTGAAAAGGTGGAACTATATTACATCATGAAAATAGGACCACCAGTTCCTCAGTTCTGCCAGCCAAACACAGCACGTGTTGTTTCTTTGTTTAAAAAGATGGACTTCTGTATTCTGTCCCTGGTGCTTGTACACATTACACAAGAGAGAAAGGTAACCCAAGCTTCTCCCAACCGCTAGAATCAATAAATCTTACTCTGCACTGAAATGGAAGAAAATGGAAAAAAACTACCAGCGTATTTACATGCAAATAGGGTCAGATGTGCAATCTACCTACCTTCATTTACAGTGTATATAGATTCTTATAAAATTCAAAAGCTCATTGCAGATGAAATCCATTTGTTTTTGCTACATAAATGTATATGAACAATAATGTTGGTTCAAAAAGTCATTTAAATTTTGTTTAGAGATAGATAGAACAGACAGAATTAGTTTTTATTACAGTGTTGAGGAAAAAAAAATATGCCGACTAATAGCTTTAACGTGAAACCCCCGCCAGAATGAAAGTCGTCTTATTCAGATCAGTAATTCACTAATCTTGTCTTCCTTGACCTACTGCCATTTCCAACAGATACACAGGAATGTCTTTCCTGAACAAAAACACAAAGGACAAGAAATATATATATATATAAAATAATAAATAGCTGAGAGGTACAGACTCTTACCCTCCCTGTCCAGCCATTGTTTACGCTGTCGGTACAACAAAAGTTTGTTGTGCACAAAAGGTAGAAGGAACTTGACACACCAACTCTCCATGCCCAGCTTGTTCTCCACCAGGACGATGGGGCTTCGGTTGTACCTGGCTTCCGGACATGGTATCAGACCTATTTCATCACTGCAAGGACAACCCGCGTCAACAACATAAAAGCGATTGTAATATAACAAACATAAAAACACCTACAACAGCAAGACAACAGATTACAGGCAACTAAAAACCACTGTCCTCACAAAAGATGGAAACCAAAACGTTTTTTTCTAAGGTTGAAACACGCAAACTACAAAACTAAAAAAGCTAAGTCACAGCAGTGTTACACCTAACTATATAACGGCAATGACATGGAAAGGCAAAATATACTGCCTGTACTCAAAAGGAAAAACAATTCTCTTTTTTAGTCCATAGCAGAGGGAAAAGGCAGAACTAAAAACAAAATAAAAGTTTTAAATAATTTGTAAACATAGTAACAACTTGATGTTTTTCAACTAAGCTTACAATGATTCGATGCAGGTCATTAAACAGAAAGAATTAATTCTGCACATCTGTTCATCTATACCTAAGAGAAGTATCCACACCTAACTTAAAGCTTTCGACGACAAAACAGCATTTTTTATTTTAATTCCGTGACACGTCTTGACAGTAAACTACAAACTGTATCGACTAATGCTAAATACATAGTTTCAGATAATATGTGGTACGTCAATACGCGCCCCACATCGACTACACAACTGAAATGTTGCATTGTTTTTTTTAAATCTGATAAAAGCCTAAAATAAATGTGTAGCTAATTTGCTGGTCATTGAGCAAAGTATTCGGCTAACAAACGTCGTCCTCAAAATTTAGAAAGACAAAGTTAAAACTCTTCTCGGCAAACAGTAATGTAATAAATACATAAAATGGATGCACGCAAGCTACACTTCAACTGTATACACAAGTAACAAAGTGAGATCCCGCCCGGTTTCCATACTGGAACTTGTATGATTATACAGATGCACCCAGTGTCACCAACTAGCCAGTTAGCTTCCTAGCTAGATACAGTTACCTCTTAGCACCCCTGTAAGTAACTTGCAAGGAAGCCCCTTAGTACTTTTATACGGAATCTTTTTAACTTTCTTTTTACCATTGGCACATCCGTGACATGTGAATTTATCAGCACATCATTAATGTTTGGCTTTTCAGCTAGCCGGTTAGCTAAACGACCGACACTGGTATAACTAACAAACGCTAGGCAGCGACAAAGCCCCCGCGCACTATAGTGGCAATGACACATCCCACGCTGACTCGACTTCTCCTGTTCAGAAACACACTTACATATTGGGGTTCTTCTTAAAGGCGTTGTTGATATCTTTCACAACTCTCTGGACCAAGACATCCACCTCTTCCTCCGACTCTGCCATTTTTCATAGGGCGGGTGATGTCAACAAGACGCCAGAACTACTTCCGGGTCAAAGAGAGCGTCACGGATAAACTGTCCAGGAGGGGCTCGTAGTGAAAGCGTGATCAGTGCTTGGTCAAAATAAAGACTAACTCAAATAACAATACCTATGAAGAGTAAAGGAAAGACGCTTCTTCATGAACTGAAATAACTGCTCATGATATGTAGGTAGAAACTATTGTCATTGTTTTAAACATACCCACTATTATCCTGTTGTCATTGTAGGGGCTCTCTATTTTTTTTTTACTGATGATTATTGTTATTATTGTTATTGTTATATTATTGCTATTACTGTAATTAAGTCACATTCTTCAATAATTAAAAACCGGGTCGCTGTATGGTTACTCATCGTCTAATAATCGCTTGGCGTCATTGGAAACCTTGCACAAGGTTGCAAGCAGCATTAAAGTTATAGTAGTGAACTGTCTTGCTTTTTAGGTTTTTATAAATGCTGCAAATATAATGACCATTACAGAGTGATCATGTAAAACTTCTTTTGGTCGCCAGTAAAATAAATTTAGATTCATTGACTTTGGTATGCAGAAGGCGTTCATTTGAATATCAAGAAAACAGTAGAAGAATTGTATAGTGAGGACGATATACCCAGCTAACAAGTAACTTAAGCCAATTTTGAGTGAAGGTCTTCTCAGAGTTGGCAGAAAACTTAAAGGAACGGCATTCCCACGTTGTACATTTTAGCAAAGATTGTTAGTGTCAGCACGATAACATTACTTGAACATCCTTTTAACCAATTAATGTTAAAAAATATTGTTTTGTAATAAAATATTATTTCATTAAAGTGCAAACCGCTAAATGTCATCTGTGTAAAGTAGCTTGGTAACTACCCAAGCTGCATTTCTTCATGTTGCCTCCTGGGGGAGCATCCGAACCAGGGAATCAGAGTTTTTAGTAATTTTAGTAGTTGCTTTTAGTAATTCCATGAGCCTGTTGCTAGCGTGCTGATGACCCCTCCGAGGTATCACATTAGCATCATGCCTTGTGACAGTTTTGTGTCCTACCCAATGCATCTTGTTTTAATGAAGAATTCTATTAGAAAGTTCCTAGTTAAACACATATGGATGGGGGCCAGCCCATCGCAGGGCATAAGTATTTTTATTTGAATCATAATTTTACTTTGAAATACACAGTGTTTGGATGGCACACATGCTACACACATTGTACTTGCTATAGAGTTGCAGGTTCAAATGTAGCTTAATTATAGCCTACCTCACATCCTGTGCAAGACTTTGCTTCAGAGTATTGGCATAACAATTTCATAACTGGTTACTGAAGTGTGTAGACTTTCCAGAAAATTTTAAGGAAATATATTTTTTTCATAAGTGTAAATTTAACAGATGTATCACGTTTCAGCACTTAAGAGCATCTCCTGTTCTTCCACTATCACAGTTTTCATTGTTTTTTTACATTTGTCTGTGGAATATTTTATTTCTAATTTTCTGAAACAAACAAACCCCTATTAAAGCTTTATTAAAAGGGTCACCTTTTCTTCTTAATCCTAGCTACTACCACATGTGTACTATTGTTCCTAAATCCTGTTACTAGGGTGCGTCTGAGTATAAAACAAGAGCTTGTGATTGATCCCTAAGCTCAACAAAAGTTTTATTTTTAATTCAGGACTTTTTCCTGAATGTGATTTCAGGTTTAAACAGGAAATAAAATAGATTGCAATGAATAATGTTGTGTTTTTATTGTTTGAAATTTGTCTCTCTGGACATCATCACCTTTAAAGACAGACAAGGGATCAACTGGACCATCTCTCTGGTTTAGAAAAAAATGCCAATTGCAGTCCACAGATACAGTGGTTTACAGACAATCTGGCCGAAGCATGTTGCAGGACGAGAATAGGGTGTATTACAAAGGAAATGCCAGAAACATTGCCTTCAAGGCATTTAACCCAGTTTTCTAGTAGGCTTATGATTGCAGGGACCTGAAGATGCTCATAGCATTGATGTTTAACTATTTTTATGTATTGGCACTTTGTCTTCGTGAAAGAGAACAGTCCAGGTATAATGGCGGATTCTAGCTCAGGTCAACAAATGAGAAATACAGCCGCTGAGGCATCATTAACCTTTGAAACTCCTCAACATAGGAGAGAACACAGTAGCCCTCAGGAAAATCATAATTTCAGCTCATGACCATATGTGAGGCTATGAATGTAGACTTTGAGTTTTATCCAAGAATTCAGTTCCTGTTTCCTACCGCATACGAATCAGCACCTGCAGTTCAACAGATGCTGCAATATTAGTCCTGCAACATATTTCTGTTCCTATTTTCCACTATTTATGAAGGAGACACTAAAGTAATTTATCTCATCTGTCAAAAGCATTCTTTCCCCTTCACTCAGAGTTCAAAACTACAAATTAGCATCAACTAATTTAGAAGTGATGGCTTTCATCTCAGTCTCTCCATACTTGGCAGGTTTCACTGGATGTGACAGGAATGGTGACCCCAAGCTCCTAACAAAAAACAGTTATTGTCATGGACTCAGGAGGTTCTGGTGGGGGGTGCATGATGCAGGCAGACAAGGAGGTGGGCAGTCAAGAAAAAAATAGGAAGAACAAAGACTATCTACAGAGGTCATGGCAACAAGGGGTGGGCGGGCGGAAATCAAGCAACAGCAATGACTCCACAAGGAACCGAACAGGATCAGGAACAAAAAGCTAACAAGAGTAATGCAGGACAGGCAAAAACAATGAACAGGGCTGGTAACAGGCAACAGGTTAAACTAGTATAACTAAAATCGTGAAACTCAAACTAGGAAACAGAATCTAACACTAGGGGAATAACAGACAGGTAAGTCCATGGGCACAGGTAAGGCCATGGGCACAAACCCAAAAACCAAGACCGAATACAAATCACAAAACACAGGAACTAGAAAACTGATACAAATGAAACACTAGGGTACAAAATCTACAAAAACAGAGGAGGCAAGATTTGAACACGCAACTGAGGGGATTACAGGTAGTCATACATTCAGCTCAGGGAGCTATGTGGCCATCTGGGAAGCTAGGGAAACACTAAAGAGTGACAATGGGGAGGACAGGATGGCCAGCGACACCTGCTGGCCAAACAGGGAGAAGACACGAAAGACTCGAACAGATGGGTCAGACCCTGACAGTTATTCCTGTCAAAAAACAATATTCCAGTGACTAAACTAACATTGTTCAAACATGTAGTAAAGTCTGCCAGAGCTGAAGGCAGCCCATACTAGAAAATACTGCAGACTTTAATTTCCTTCTCAAAGCTTTTATTTACTGGCAAAGCTTAGTCTCTAACCAAAACTTTGGGCATGTGTTGCCATTTTCCCATTTCTATTTTCAGTCTGCCTCAGATCCCCTCTTGTTGAATTCATTATTTCCTTTCTGTAGAAAATGTTCCACTTTACTGCTATGAAAATCAAATATCACTCTCTTGATTCTCTGTGTATTTACCTATTGCTTGCCCAGATAGTTCACAGTTTATTAAGGCAGAGATCAAACCCTATGTAGTGTATTTGAAAAAGAAATTGGAGTGGTTTCCAGGTGCAGTTTGTCTAGTTGCTACTGGATCCAGATGCAGCACTGAGTCATAAAATTATGTAAGTTATGTACTTTGGCAAAAATGTTTTGATACAGAACCTCTTCTAACAAGTCCTGGGTTTGGCCACACAAATGAACGAATTTTTAATTGGGGCTTTATTATAAAACAAAAATAAAGCCCCTACTTTTAAAGAAGTAATCCTCTTGAATATTTTGTTACTAAGGCTGTGTTGAGTGCTTTACATAGTGATATAATTTTCCTATTTCTATTGAAAGGATTTTTATATACAAAATAATATATTATTATGGTGTAATAATCCACAGAAACTACTACGTACCTAACTTTGACGGACAGATTCCTGGAACTTTCTAAAGAACTATTTTAGAGTTTACTAACCATAATTTGTTATATCATAACTTTCCTGATGTTATTTGTGTAAAATCAGAAAATTCCACATTTTGAGATTATGTTCAGCTCATGGGAGTTTTACTTACACAAAAATGTTCTGAGGACAGAAGTTATTGGTTCTGACAGATGACTAATTAGATCTTGGTCAGATTTCAGACCAACCAATCTGATGTCTTGATCCTGCCTCCTCTAGTTGCTTGGACCCGCCTCATCTAAAATCTGATTGGTTATCTTTCTGAACCAATCATTTAACATTCCCTCTTCAGAACATTTTTGTGTAAGTAAAACTCCCACAAGCTTACATTCAAGGTCGCCAATTCAAATGAGCAACAATGAAATTTTGCTGTGTTTTTTTGGGACACACAGTCAAACTCCCCAGAGTAACCTGAAGAATTAAAGTCTAGAGAGAGTTAAATGCTTTAGCAAGAACTTTAGGGAAGGTAAGATTAGAACAGGAATAATTTGAACCTGACTAGTGGTGCTCTGAGTAGGCAGATTTCAGGTGATAGATTTATCAACTAGGCTGATTTATACCTGTAATGTGTCTCTAATTTAGTGTGTTTTTATTTTAGAGATGTGTATGAAAGAATAAACGGATGAGGGTAAAGTTGTTTTAGTCAAACACAGGACATACATACATACATATGTATTATTGAATACTTGCCAGTGTCCCTTAAACAACTTAGGAAAATGGGTGCTTGTTTAAACTTTAAATGTTTGAAGTACACCAATCAAAAAAATGTAACATAACAAGGTTTCTTATAAAACATTTTGTATTATCAATAAGTTTTAGCTTGAAAACCAAAAAGAAGGACCATAAACCCTCGTTCTATGGCAAAAAAATGTTTAAAGCCCCATTCAATGATTAAGTGTCCCAGTATTCTGAAACATCTCAGTATTTGTACTGTATATCAATAAAACCCAATAATCTGACCCATAGCATATAACATTAATTAAAAGCCAAGCTTTCAAACCACTAAATCTAAACTGCAATGCAGTTACAGTACTGTATATACAGGCAAAGAATATTTATATTGTCCAGAAACTCAAACAACAAACAGCATAACTAAAATATTAATAATCTGAATCAAAGGCCAGTATTTTTATACACACCAACCTCAGTAGCTGAAGGTCTGGTATCTGACCTGGGGGGTGATGTGCAGCTCAGTGGGTTTGGATGATGTGCTTCTGATCAAAGGCAGCTGGTTCAAATCCCAGGGTTAGCAAATCATTCTTACCATAGGCCCCCAAACTGAGGCCCTTAACACCACCACCAGCAAAACTGCAGGGACTGTTGGTTCTGCGCCCCC
>JAODJW010000040.1:11483332-11507090 GCA_026777045.1 Hyperopisus bebe | reverse complement strand
CCTGTCTCCACATGGTTCTCTTCAGAGTGGGAAGTATCACCTTCAGTGGCCCCCCCCGAAATATATATCACCTTGGACAAAGGTGTCAGGTAGGTAAGTATGACTACAGTTATACTGGTCTGTCATTATAATTTACCGTAGCACCCCCACCCTTGGTCAAAGTGATTAGTAGATGGGTCAATAGATGGATTATAATTATTAGACTATAAATCATGCATCAAACATGCCAATCAGTTAAAATAAAACAGCAGAAACTAGGGGCAGTTAATTCATTTATTGATTAGTTGTCTTACCTTCCAGTTTTCAGAACAGAAGCTGACTTATGTTAAAAAATACACAGATTTGTCACACACCATAACAGAAAGACTTTGGAAGATACATGAAAACCTAAATAAATGAACTGAACTACTGTAAACAAAGGCAAAACACAGAAACCACCAAACTACAAAATAATGAAAGACAAATTGGCTGGCTGGAGGTTGTGACTTTCAGGCCTTTTAATTTATGGCTCACGACTGCCGGCCGGTAACAGTGCCACTCTCTGTGGTTTCCGCATCTTTATAAAGAGCACAGGCACTGCGGAAACCACGGAATTTCTTTCTATTTCTAAGATCGCTTGAGGGAGTGCAATGACTCATAGACCGTGCAGAGAAAGTGGACTCTGGAAGTGGAGAAAGTGGAAAAAAAAAAATGAAAATTAAAATATTTCTTTAAATTTGGTTGTGAGATGAAAGGAAATATGGCAGCATGGAGGCCCAGAGCAGCTTCATACCGTCTTGGACATTAAATGATTACGTGATTACTGATCTAGCTTCAGTGTGTGCTTAAGGCAGGATTCAAACACCAGCCCCAGAAATAATCAGGCAATAGTGCAACTGACTGATCCACCATGTCACGCCCAAATAAGGTTCAATGAGACAGAAGTGACATTTTGGGTTCAGTCACGTGATTCCAGCTACACACAATGTTTGGTGAGTAGGGATACTGAGAACAGTCTGAGTTTGGAATGTCATAGTAGGTTTTGTGTTGTATGCTTCCATACAGGTTGTCTGTCCCTGTTCCAATTATATTACACTGTAGCTATACTGTTCTGTTGTACTATTTGCTAATATTCCCACCCACATTCTGCCATATTTCTTTTCCCTGAGACATTTTGTACAATCATCATTAATCCATAATTACTCACATTCTCTATGCTGTTTTTAAAACCCATTTTAAAGGGGTAATTTACAGATTTTTTTACCCTCATGTTTATGCTCCAGTTAACACTAAGTAGAGATTTTCTAGAGATATATTCCACCCTTATCTGCTGTTCTTAAGGGACAACACAGCTGTGTGTTCAAGAAGTCTCACTCCTTGCGATATCGTCAAGGTATTCCACCTATGTTGCTAAATATATGTGTCTCACACATTTCAGAAAAGTGGTATCCCACAAATATATCATGTAACTAGTGTACTTCAAAAATGAATCCATCAGTTATCAGTAATAATTTTCCAGGGGGGGTAATGCTGAGCTTACAATTATTAAATATTGAAATACAATTATTATTGTCAATAATAAGAGAGATAAAAGGCAAATGAAGTTCATTACCTGAATGAAAATATTTGAAGTTCAAATAGTTGAACCTGAATATCATTAAATGTCAAAGATTGTTGTTATACAAAATAGTGATCACAGCCTTTAGCTGCCGTTTCTGTTCTGTGGCTTCAGTCATTGTTGTGATTAAGCATAAATGAAGGGGGACCCCCTTAATTCATAAACTGTGTCACTAGTTAAAGTAATATTCCCATCTTTTTGTCCCACCATATTGTGCTTCATCCTCCTGGTTGTGCCAAATAGCTTCCAAGCTTGCTCACGCCCACAAATATCCTAGTACATCCACAAGTATTCTGGGAATTCCCTCTTTTGAAGCCATATTCTTTTTCTCTAAAAAAAAAAATGTTTAGATACACATGTTGACATCTGTCTCATTAAACAAAATTAAACAATCCGCTTGAGACTAAAAGCAGAAATTCAAATGAATACTCCAGTTTAGTGCTGACTTCAGGCTTTTCCTTGTTTAAACACTGAAGGGCTGCGAGGGGGAATATGATAAACAGCTAAAATATCTGCCCAAGATCTTCAGATTATTAAGACACTGTGAAATGGCAGACATTTGTCAACACATTCTGCATAGTCACTGCTGTACTGGACCTTACCTCCTCCTTGATCTCTTTCTGTTGTGCAGCTTCGTAATTGTCATTTTTTTCACTCTTTTCCCGAGGTTCAGCTCTCACGAGCGCTGTTCCCTCTATCAACTCTACCCCTCCTTCAGCCAGACCCCTCCTTCTCCTCATTGTCTTTTTATGGAAAAGAATGCTAGCAAATCTAAACAGATGGTTATAGGAGAGGCAGGTACACTTGGGTTTCACTGTGCTAAATAAGTAGGTGGAAATGAGTGGCCTCTGTCCCAAAGCGAATGATCATTCTAGCTGGCTAACAAGCAGGCTGTCTGGCTGGCTGGGGTGGAGCAAACTCAGCCCTCACACTCTATATATTCATCCGGCTTTATCGAATGCACTAGTGAAAGCTGGATGGTCGTGCATGTTTCTGTATCCAAGTCACGTGGTTCGTGTGAAGGACAGGCTTTTATGTTGCATATAGACCTTTTGTGTCTATAAACGAAAGGGGTGGTTTGTATGTCCTGTATCCTGCTCCAAGCACAATAGTCTATATTTCGAGCGTCATAAACATTATGACATGCTGTCTCAAACTGAAAGAATGGAAAGGAAGAGTGAGACACCCTCATACAAACATGACATCTGGCCCAAGACAGTTAAGAAACTGTAAAATTTCAGGAGACATTAAATGCATCACATCATTTCCCAGTGGGAGAAATTCTGAGAAATGGACGTTAAATGTTGTCTAATAATTATAAGAGGAAATGACTGCTGGTAAAACAGTGAAGTGAGTGACTGGGTCACAGCATCCATGAGGCTATTAATCAGGGTGTTGGGGATGTGCTGTAATAAACCAGGGGAAATACAGGCCCAGAAGTTATGCAATCTATACAGGGGAGGGCTGTTTTAATCCTGGAAAAACCTTTTGCCTGAACCCAAAAGTCTTACTGCAGAAAGCAAAAACCACACAGTCACTTTTTCTGCAGGGCGATCCAGCCCAGTGTGGGATGACCTAGCTAGAGTCTGTAGGATTAATTCTGAATGTCTGAATGTTAGCTCAAAAGAAAACCTGCAGGTCTGCAGGTCTATTCATACACATAAAGACCAGAAAACTGCTACTGCATGTATTTTTCTGGAAATATAAGCAGAATAGAGACACAAATTCAGACATGGTTACCCTTGGGATTATAACTGCATGTCTCAAGAACACATAGCAAGAAGAATAATGACAAAATAGCCATATCAAGTCAAGTCAAGTCAAGTAGGTCTTCAACATCATTGTTAAGCATACACAGTTAGTACAGTACACAGTTAAAAATGAAAGTGTTTCTCTCTGATCAGGGTGCTGCATAAATTCACACAAGACTAGCACATAACCTAAAAACAAAGAGTGTATAGTGTGCAATCTGTGCAATCATTACGGGACAGTGCAAGAAAAGACAGGACAACATACCAAAAGTACCTTCTTTCACCCCCTCTGCACAATGGGGCAATGGTGGCCCTGTTAAGTAAAACTGCTTATATGGAAAAGATTATTTTGTGTCTTGTTTCCAGTGGTGGTCTCCTTAGAACACATGGGTAACAATCATAACTGTAATGCTAGGAGCTGACACATTTAACACCCATTTGTAGAGGAGATTCAAGGATCCGTTTCCAAAATATCAAGATTTACACTCAGTATACACGCTTGCTTATGGCTGCTCCTCCAACAGGGAACAGCTACAACTGAATGCATGCAGCACATAGCTAACCAAGAGGCTCACTGATTGTTCACTAATAGCATTAGAACAGAGTGATTGTTGGTGCCAGATATGGCGGTTCCAGCATCTCAGAAACAGCCACCTTCCTGGGATTGAAAACATCTTATAAAAATGAAATAGGAGAAACTCATTAAAGCTAAGAGGAAGGCCACAAACAGAAAAACGACATCTCAGTACAGCAGTGGTGAGCAGAACGACTTCTCCAAGCAGGCAACTCCTGTGGTTCTGGAGGGAAAACTGAGCTTAGGTTTATAGGGACACGTTTTTCTGCCCCAAAGCATTGCCAAACTCCTGATATCTTGTCTGGCAGATGAGAATGTACGAGCACATTATCAGTCTACTGGGTTTCACTAATGAAACCATGCAAAACAAACTGTGACATCATTGGATTTTCCAGTTCTGTAGTCATCAGACAATAAAATCCCATGCACTAGGTTTTTAAAATGCTGCTGTTTTTTTTTTTTTTTTTTAACTCAGAATACGCCCTTCCAGAAGCAATCAGAGACACAAACTGTACACTGGAGAATGGAGTCCTGTCCTTCACTTTACCCTTATCCTAAGGATATGTCTATCTATCTTTAACCAAACACCATATCTCAGTATAAATGTATGGTGTAAATCTCCAACAAAGTCCCCATTGTAATTGTCATTGTAAATGTAGTTTCACTGTATGTCTCTGGTGGTCATTGTCAGCATTCTGGATAGCTATGTGAATCAGTTTATATTACCAATTTGTTGTAGATTTTTTCCATTGCCACATATCTTCACAGGCATACTGCGGACAGAACCTGCAAGGTGGTGGCAGCTATTTTGACGTTGTTTACATGCACCCACACTTGAGTACCTTAAAATAGCCACCTAAGAAAAACGTTCTGTCATGCACATACATATACATTTGAACATACACAAACATACCGTACACACAAACAAAGGGGCCCTTTAGTGTGTTGGCATGGAGCCAGACACATTGCACTGGTGTTCCTTTCTGGATTCACACACAAATACAAAGATTCACTTACACTATGTATTGTCATTATCAAAAAATCACCGGGTTAAGAAGGTCTAAAACTAAGACTCGAAATTCCTCCAACTACCATCTATGAGCTCCAGAGAGCTCCAGCATGCTGGAAACCACAACTCTTTCTCGTGCCCCTCAAATTATTCTTGAATGATTTTTGCAGTGTGGCAGGGCACATTATCCTGCTGAAAGAGGCCACTGCCATCAGGGAATCCCAATGCCATGAAGGGGTGTTTAGGTAGGTGGTATGTGCCCAGAACATCACGCTGCCCCCAGTGACTTGCCTTCTTCCCGTAATGCATCCTGATGCCATCTCTTCCCCAGGTAAACGATGCCCCCGGCCGTCCAAAAGGTGTAACAGAAGACGTGACTCATCAGCCCAGGCCGCCTCTTTCCATTGCTCCAGAAGATGTGACTCATCAGACCACGCTACCGTTTTCCATTGTTCTATGGTCCAGTGCTGATGCTCACGTGCCCATTGTAGGCGCGTTTGGCGGAGGACAGGGGTCAGCACGGGCACTCTGACCCGTCTGCAGCTACACAGCCTCATACACAACAAGCTGCGATGCACTGTGTGTTCTGACAACTTTCTATTTTAGTCAGCATCAAATTGTTTGGTAGGTTGTGCTACAATAGCTCTCCTGTGGGATCGGATCAGACGGGCTAGCCTTTGCTCCCAACACACATGAATGAGCCTTGGGCACCCATGACCCCATTGCCGGTTCAACTGTTGGCCTTCGTTGGACCGTTTTTGGTAGGTATGGACCACTGCATACTGGGAACACCCCAAAAAGACCTGCCGTTTTGGAGATGCTCTGACCAAGTCGCCTAGCCATCATGAAATCTGGCCCCTGTCAAAGTCACTCAGATCTTTATGCTTGCCCCTTTTTCCTGCTTCCAACGCATCAACGTCAATAACTGACTGTCTGGTTATATATGGTATATAATGGTGTCCTTGACAGGTGCCATTGTGATGCGATTATCAATGCTATTCACTACACCTATAAGTGGTTTTAATATTATGGCTGGTGAATTTGGTGTATGATTGGTGAATTTGCCGTATAGAGATATTTGCAGGGGCTGACTAACTTCTCTGGGGGCCCTATAGGCTGGCATGGGCAGGGTGCTCCCCTAAGTGGGCCATTTGAGATATTTTTTGGGGCCAAAAGAGTAACGAGAATATCATTTAAAAATGGAACATCAATAATATGGTGAACTAAGCAGAAGGTGACAGCGGTAAAACTTGCCGGTTAGGGAAGCACTGGCGGTAAAATTCGCTCTGATCCTTTGGGGGGGGGGGGTATCGCGTTGACGGATCGATCGGCCAAATTTAAGATATATTTTAATCTAAATTATTATATAAATGAATTGCAGTGGACATTTGAGCTGTTTTGTTACTAAAAAAGAAAACCAGCAGGGCCCCCCAGAGTGCGGGGCCTGGAGTTGTTCTCCCCTCCGCTCATCACTCCTTGCTTAATGGCAATGCCAGTGACACCAGCTGCATCGATATATTCAAAGTTCATACTGTAGCACATTTCGATACAGGGTTTATTATATTTGAACAAACCGAATATCCATTTTTTTAATGATCACGGAAAAATCATGAACATGAATAATAAATCATGAACACTCATTTTCAAGGTCTGCGGACAAAGGCAAAAGAACAACCGACGTATAGGCTACAAACAAACAGAATTCCCCATGCAACATCGTGCACAATTTATTTTCAAGCATCATAACGTTAAATCATTATTTTAACTTTATTGTGAATGCATGTAGACAGAATGGAGTTTCCCTCCTGCTGCAGAGCACCCGGCAGAATCTGGTATGTATTAAAGTGAGTCCTCCTCTTTCCCCAGTGCTCTGCCTGCCTAACCGAGCTAACAGCAGAAATTAAACAATGTAACGGTAACGCAACACGTCGTCACTTCGCTGTTCCATTCCATTCTTTCGTACAGAAGTAGTCTATCGTTTTTTTCATACATTTATTTCTTGAGAGAGCGGTTTTTTCCCCCGTGGAAGTGTCTTACCCGGCCAAGTCGTTTTACAACCCTGCAATGTTCTCCGTTTACATTCTGACTCTTGGTAAGTCTCCACATTTCCATTCATACGTATTTTTCCTTTTTTAACGCGAATTGCCGCTGTGTACCGAGTGCCACAGAAAACGAAGTATGAAATTCTTAGTTGCAATATTATTAAATTAAATTATTAAAATTTATCTATCTAGTTCATATATATACCATACTGTAAATACGTTTTATTGTTAAGGTTTTGACACGCGGTGACATGCATTTCCTGTAACAAACGGAATGTAATCTTATCCTTACTTTCGCTCCACTCAAGTTTTGCCATCTGTTTGGACCCAACAACTGCTGTTGGGCTCCTGCAATTTTGAGGACAGTACATGTGGATATTTACCGGATTCTTCCTATGCAAAATGGACCGTAAACGAAGAAGGTAAGAAAGTTCCTTCAGACAACTTCTTTATGTCGGGGGTAGTATTATAGACGAGCGAATAAACCTGCATTTTTGGTATATTTTAAATTGTATTCTGTTTTTTTTTTGCCTGAAAATTAATGTGCGAGTTGACAGACTTTAGCGGAATTCACGGAAAGAGTTTTAAAAAACGGCAAATTGCTTTTCAGTGAAAAAGATATGTGTCCAGAAAGTCATAAGCTATTCAATAATATTTTTATGTAGTACAAATTACCTGGAGTAGGAAATGTAGTGGAGCAGGTTGTCTGGACAAGAGGCATATATATAATACATGTAAACAATACATCGACTAGATTTTGACCTACATAAAATAGTGTTTGCTCACTGTCAGACTTATTACTACCCTTTTCAGGACTAAAATAACCTTATAAAGTTTATAAGGGACATTATTGGTACATATGTGCTCAACATCATATCGAAGACATTGCAGTTGCAGCGGAACAGAATGAATATGCATGAATGCACTTTATTCATGCTTTGCAACGTGCATGTGGAGTATTTTAAGGTTCTGCTTTGCCTTGTTGTGGGCGGTTGCCAAGGTGACTGATCAGCACTGCTTCGAGTCCCAAGCTGTAGTTCCAGAGTAGATACTCCGTTTATGTTAATTATCAGGATTTGCTTTCTGTCCCAAGGTCTATTTCAGTCAGACATCAGGGTGTGGTATCTAAACGAGACTCAACTTAGAACTTTCATGCACATGCAAAACAGATAAAATTAGTGTCTTAGACCAAACTTGTGAATTGCGTGATTAGAAAATCAAAACTTTGCAGAAACAATTAACATAATTTGTCAAAAAGGTCAGATGCCTTAGGAAGTAAGGAATTGTTAGCACGAGTGAAAATCTCATTTTCTTGTATTACGATAAGACTTGAAAAATTTGATCTAGTAGTTGCTTGGCAGCAGGCAGAGAATTGCCATTAAACCAAAGCTGATACAGATTTGTTTTGGAAAGGGGCAGCAGTTTTGCAGAAAAGGGGGAGGATTTGGACGAAAGGCATCGTGCTTCATTTGGATCTGTTGTACTAGGCTCAGTTGTGTGCCGTACTTTTGCCTGAATGTTAAATGTCACCCATTACTGAATTGATGGGACCACTTCTAGACATAAGAAACTCAGTTTATCACATGTCTTTGATGTATATATCGCTCTAAAACTAAGTACTGTGGTATCCCTGTTGTAGTAGATTAATTTTCCGGAAGACAGATTCAGGTATGGGTGGAGGGGGTTCCTTTAAGTGGAAGAATGGCAAACCTAAGAAACGTGAAAATGTGCCAGGATTGTGCACCCGCATCCGCCGCAAACAACGCACGCAGCCCTTGGGACACGGTTTTGTGGATGTGAAATGACGGCTTGCAGTACTGTCAGCGGGTCAATAAATCTAGACATCTCAACACAACTGCATTAAGGCGATGTTTTCTGTTCAGTTTCTCCCCAGAAACACAGGCTACCACAAATGCCTTTGTTTGGGGGAGGGGAGAAACTGGTGAACAATTTCATGACTGATTTATAATGTCTCAGATAGATATAACAATGAATCAATTATTTAAACATATTGAACTTGAGCACAGTTTGAATGGAATTCTGATTATTCCAAATTAGGAGAAGCCATTTGTTTTAATTACACATGCTACTGAATATGTAATGTGGAATTGTCAACAGGGATCAATTTTTTTTCAAAATGCAGATGTAGACATGCCAGTGGTGTTATTCTGCTATTCACAGAGGATGACTGCACTAGTGCTCAGTCCTCTCCCAGTAGCTGTAAACATGGTCTTTAAGCATTCCTTTGATGCATGTTCTGCTTACTACCATCTATATATTTCAGGTGTTTGCTATATTCTAGTTTTACCTTAAAAATCTGTTTGTTTTTTTTGGTGCTGGGTGAAGTGCATGTGGCAGTTCAGGATTTGCCATCTCATAGGAACTTCACAATGAAGAGTCTGGCACCAGAGGCTCTTGCTGTGGCCTCCAACAATGGTTCATTTTGAAAATACTTGTCACATTGAAGAGGAGGTATTATAGCCCAAAGGGAAATAAGGTTTGCAGTGGATACGTGGTTATGAAACATTTTGGGATGGATGGGTCAAGTCATTGATTGATTGATGGGAATCAGCAAGAAAAAGGAAAAATGAGAAAAACAGACATCCACCACCACTAAAGAACATATATTTATTATGTGTTTAAATAGAAAAGAGTTTTTTTCCACCCATAATTTTTCCCCAAATAAACTTCAGTGTAAAGACTGAAAGCGGCCTGGAAGAAAAAACAAATCCAGGCAGCCAAAGATGTTCCTGTTAGCTTGTTGTTGCACACTGGTGCTTTGATAGCTTAGCTTCACCGTTAGCATTGGATTGCTGCTGCCCAGTGGTACTTTGATAGCCTAGCTTCACCGGTAGTTTAGAATTATTGCTGCACGGTGACAGTTTGATAGCTTAGCTTCACCGTTAGCATTGGATTGCTGCTGCACAGTGGCTCTTTGATAACCTAGCTTCTCTGTTAGCTTAGCATTGGGGCTAGCTTGGTAGTGCATGTTGCCTTGGTACTACTGGGTGCACAAAGGAAGGACAAGAGCTGGGAAAGTGGATCGTCATACAAAGGTCAGTGGAGGGGCAACAGGCAGCAGTGCCCCCCACCAACCTGTACACCTACCAAACGCTATTGACAGTTTATTACATTTTTATTCAGTACAAGTTTTTATCAAGCATCTTCAATGATTCTGTGACATTATTGAACCTTTTCCTGTCTTAGCGAATTGACAGCAGTAGAGCTTATTGCCTGGACCACTGAGGAAATGCAAATTCAGTTGGCTGGATGCTGACTGCTAAAGAGAGCTGTCCTTTCTTCTACCCAGCACACCCCCAGTCTTTTTTCTAGGTCAAACAGTTTTGAGCAGAATGAGGGAGAGGAGTTGCCTTCAGTCAAAATGACTTTGCTTCCTACAGTATGTAATATAGTTAGTCCAATTAGAGAGAGCTGTTGCTGTGCATGTGTATCATTCTGGAAAATTTCTTTTTAAGTAACAAAAGCTGTGTCATGTTTAGGCCACTGGAAAAGTTGAAAAATTATTCTAATAGTTTCCAGCAGTTTTGTACCATAAAACCTTCTTAAATACAAATTTTTATCCAGATTTAGATATTCAATTGCCTGCTTTTTAACCGTGTCATAAAAATTTGATCAGGTAATGTGTATTTTCTCGATGCATGAGGCAACATTAGACACAATCTGGGGATAATGTAATATTAAATGAAATTTCTGCTTGTTCTGAGAAATGTCCATCTTTTTTTGAATGTACATTGAGTAAAGTGCTAAATTTCTCAGAGGTGAAACGAAATAAAAGGTTGCAGATGCTTCATGTGAAGGGCAACATCAAAGGATTCCTCGTGGCCCCATAAACCATCAGTCCAGCTGTGTGTCAGGCTTCAAGTAATGATGAACCCATAAAGCTAAATGTTTACATAATAATAATAATAATAATAATAATAATAATAATAATAATAATAACAACAACAACAACAATAATAATAATAATAATAATAATAAATAAGGTTGTCTTTTGTTAACTCAGATTTCTTTCCCCTAAGGGAAGCATTTGTTCTAAGAAACAAAATCTGGTGTCATTCTGAACCACCCTTGAAATTCTACATGGTACGTGATGATTCTCAGCAGGGTGCTGCTGCAGGGCGGTCTGATGTATAATGTTTATGTAGATGGTTATGCTGATAAGCATAGGCTCAATGGAAAGTAATGATCCATATAATACATTAGTTTTGAAAGTTAAGATGGTTAAGCTTCAAATGAAAGTACATAAGCTGAAAAGATTTACAGATAAATTACAGTAAATTTACCGCCACCCATTATCCAGCCTCATGAAGAATGTTACTGTGGCTGTATATATATATTTTGCAAATAATGTAAGAAACTAAACCATGAAAAAAAAATGTTGTCCATAATTTGTAACTATCCTGGGCTCGCTGAGAAACAGTCTTCTGTTTTTTTGGGAAAGTGGTAAAATATGAGAATAGTTATGGTAAATATAATCATAACAATTTCTAAACTGGAGTCCAACTGAGAACACCCTGAAGCTAATTTAAAATGCTAAAATGAGCCAATTATTTACAAAAGCAGGCATCCAAAAAGCATGCCATTTCTGCTGTCAGGTTTGTAGCTATTTGTACATGATTAATTAAGCCATTTTTGACACAAGCTATTCCTGGTCCCCCAATTAAGCACTGTGAGGATTTAGTTAAACTTTTCCAGATGCAGATAGGGAGATTAACTGAGGTGCATAAGCAGTGGGTGACAAGATTTGTTTCTGTTTGAAGAAGCAGATAAAAAAGTAGAGTAGAAAGGGGAGTTTGCATTACATCTGGATTTCATCTCCAAACTCTGGACATCTGGAGGTAGTGGGAAGGTCACAAAAGTTAAGTGTAATAACATACTCGTGCCTTTGCAGAGCTTTTAGAAATGGTTCCTCATTGGGTATGTGGCATTATTAATAAATTTAATGACTGAATTGTCTGTTCTTATATTGATGATCCCACATTAGTGTAACATAAAGCTGTTAGACTTCTTAAACAACACAATCTGTTAATGGGCTTTAAAAGGGGAGGATTTTTCCATGTAAAAACCCATGACTGCAGTAACAGAAAGTAAAAGAATTTGTTATAGTACAATCACCTCTTTTTCCACTGACTGGTGTCCTTGTTGCACTGAAAGCCTGGCCTGTACCTCTGCCTTAGTGAGTGCCAGGATTTCAGCTGCCCTTTGCTTGGGTCGCTGCCCTATCAAATGAGCTGCATCCATCTATTCAGGGCCCGATTGACTTTCTGGATAAGATTGCCCACCCCTGGCCTAGGATGGGTTTAGGATTAACCTACCCCTGATCCCATTCGTTAATTTTCACACTTGTGACAGTATACTTCACCTATTTGGTGCAATGGTGCTTTGTAGTCTTGTGCCAACGTAGATGTGTGTTTTTTCTTTGTTTCTTCTGGTTTTACTCTCTCTAAATCCACACTAGCAGGTTTTAACACAGGGTTTTTTATGGATGGAATAGCTATTTGTGATTAGGTCATTCTGGTTATGTTCCTTTCTCCATAATAGGGATTTAAAAAACCAAATCCAGACTCTTCTTTCTTAAAAACCATTTGTTTGTCTTCATGTGACACATATCTCATACAGCCTACTTAGCCTGATAGTTTCCCATTCCCTCTGCTGTGCTCATACTTTGTCATCATGGTTTTCCACCTTTGAACCTTGTTGCACTCATATTGTACAATACTGAAGCAATTTCATGAAGTTTTTGGAAAACCCAGTCAAAATATGAAGGGTCGCAGGAAACAGCGATAGGTCCTAATCCTATTTAATCTTGAGCTAAGTAATGACTGGGCTCTGTCCCATCTCCCCTCCTCAGGGCGTTTTATCACAGTTGACTCAGCCAACATGGATGGAAAGGAAAAGGCAGTACTGGTGAGCCCAGCGCTCGATCTGCTGTACTGGAGCTGCTTACGGCTAGTATACCAGATTACTGGCTCAGGCTCCGTACATCTCCTCCTACGTCCTGAAGGCGAGAGCTTTGACTATCTTTTGTGGACCACCGATAAACCTTCTGACAGCTGGCTGATTGCTAGCATTGACCTCCGCAACGCATCCAGGCCCTACAAGGTATTCAACCAAGAAACTACAAAATGCTTCCTTACCAGCCGCTGAAGGGCTAATTGTCAGTACTCTGGACGCACTTGCTGCTTTCAACAGTTGTGTCTACAGTGTCCACCATGGCAGTAGAGAGCTATAGAATCATAATGCTGAAAATATTTACATCTTAGATATTTAAATCTTCAGTTAATCAGCTTTTCATCATTTCAGTTGAGAATAAAAAATAGAAAAGAGTTGGAACATAAAGAGATTTGTTTGAGTAGTTGAATTGGATTTGTTATATGCTGTACATAGACCTACATCAGGTAAAATTTCTTGTTATAATTAAGTAAACTGAACTGGATCTGTCCATTGAAACGGTGTTTAAACAAGGTGTCAAGCAATATTTAGTTACTTTCTCTAATACACACACACACACACACACACACACACACACACACACACATATATATATAATAGAAAAAGTAGATGTATAAAAAATAGTAAAATAAACTAATAAAGTAATGAATAACAGCAGAGGAAATTAAATTATGATGAACAATAAGAAAATTATTTATAAATAATTAAAAAGTATTTTTGTTGCTGTAAATGTATGTCTTAAGTAATTGGATTTAATCTGCGGTCCAGAAGAAAGAGCAGCACATGAAACAGACACTGCTTCAGCACATAATTTGTCCATGAGTCACACATGGAGCCTTTAACGGGATGTTCTGTGCCTTCAGAACTGATCAATAGAAGGTCTGATGCAGCAGATTTTTTTCAATAGCATACTCAGAACTCATCACATGTGTCCTCCACTCAGGCTTTTAAAACAACATAATCTGCAGTTCTTGGATAGTCCTTGTCCTGAAGACATGCCTCTGTCATTTTTCCAGTTTGCTATTTTGTTTTGTATTTCAGATTTTGATCGAAGGCAGACCTGGTAAAGAAGCAGGAAGCAGCGTAGCTATCTTTGAAATACATGTCGTACCTGGGTACTGCATAGGTCAGTAAGATCCAATACAGCATCCCCTGCAAATAATCACATAGCTGAAAACAATACTTCAATAGTGTCCTAATAATCGATTTTCTTTATTTGAAAATTTTTTTGGTATTATTTGATTGTGCATGTGTCTATGGATGTATTTTCATGCAATAACTCTGGCAGAGTGCAACTTTGAGGAACACCATCTGTGTGGCTATAATAACCACTGGAACCCCAACGTAAACTGGTATCTGGGGGGGAGCAACGTTCAGGGCCCCCAGTCCGACCTGCTTGATGACCACACTATGAACAATGACAAAGGTACACAAGTACAGCTCTTCATCACTTCCATCCTGCTCCCCATTGCTTACCTACCCCCTACTGTTCCCCATCCCTCTCACTTTTTACCTGACCTTGTCCCCTCTATCTTTGAGAAACACGCTTCCTGTGGTTTGACTTTTCTTTCTTTTTCGTCCAACCAGGTCACTACATGTATGCAGATTCGGTTTACGTTAAAAACTTACAGGAAGTCGCCAAATTTTCATCACCGATGACAACCACACCTATGGAAGGATGTTTGTCTTTTTACTATCAGCGTAGCCAGGCAAGAGGGAACATTTTCTCAGTCTTCACCAAGGATCAGTTTGGGCACTATGAGGAAATTTGGAGGCCTGAGCTTTATTCTGCTACGGCATGGAGATTAGTGCAAGTTGACATCAAGGCACCTCATCCCCTAGAGGTTAGTCTGAGATTTTATTTCCATACTGACATATATGACAACATGATGCTACCAAGATGAACTAGGGACTCATAAGGAGAACCTGTGAAACAACTCATGTGTTACACTGTGAGCAAACTGTGAGATTTGTCTAAAACAATTTCTAAGCTTGTGTTCCACCGAAATGCTGTCACTATCTTATTTAAGTTGAAACAAGTCACGACTTGGCTCTGTATATCCATTCTGAGTCATGTTCTACACTGAAAAGGCCATACAAGATCTTGTCTTATGTTGATGTTCTTTAATCAAGAGGAAACATTTTAAGGGGCAATTCATTTTTAAACGTCATCTGTTTTATATTCTGCATATCTAATGATTTAGACCCCTTGAATCCCCAAATGGGAGAAGAGCAAAATCTGGGACAAACTAGAAGCAGTCACAAAACTGCTGAGTAGAACATTTTCACAGGAACAGTGAAACATTAATCTGGAAGCTTTAAGTGATAAGTGAGTCAGACTTAAGCACACCAGAAGGTGCATATGTTAAACGGGAAGATCTGTGCTGACATGGCACATTTAATGACAGCTTAGGGCTAGGGACTTATTGATGCAGACATTATAAAAAACAGGTCATTTGTCATCGCAGGCTGTGGAAATGTAAAGCAGGCCATCTGATATAGACCCTAGTTCTTGAGAACATTCACGTCTGATTACATGCTGCTATCCTCCGTGACCCTAATGTCGGAGACGGTATTTATTTAGTGTCCTTTTTCCTTTTACTGAACATAATACTGGCGTTGCAATAGTGTGATTAAATATTTCACCTTAGCTGCTCCTTTAACTCTCAGGTGGGTTATAAAATGGTGCAATTGAAAAAAACAATAATTTATAGAAACGTATAAGCTACTTTTAATTGTTCCTAATATTTATTTCCCCAGCATTTTAAAAATTATTCAAAAAAACATAAAGCTTTGCATTTTCATTCAACGTCAAAGAACCATTAAAGGGTTTTAAAAATCCTTGGATATGTGACGTATTATGGAGTAGTAATTTTGCCACTCTGGAGTGAGTGTAAAAAAGAATCTTCCATTTACAGAAATGCAACAAAATATATGGATCTCCCACACCGTCTAGCACATTCCCCATCCATCTCTCATAGAGAGGGAACTGTGTTTGTTTTCCATCTAAGGCCATCAACATAAACACGCGTCTTAGAGACACACAAACACTCAGACACAAATCGCGTGTTCCAGTTACTGCAGCTGCTGACAACAAAACAAATGTGAATAAACTCTGTGGCCTGCACAGGTGGCCAGAAATAGATACACAAACCTTACATTGTCCTTGTTTTTCTATCTGCTCTCTCTCATGCTGATGAATAACTTTTACAAATATCGCTTTTCACCCACAGTTTTGAACGTTTGTTCAGTTCGAATTCACCCTACTCAGCTATAGTGATTTTACTATATGCTATCCACACATGATTCATGACATCTATTAATCAATACTTTAATGGCAGATGACAGTCAACTTTTCTCACGAGATACCTACTGCTAAAAGGAAATGCAAATGGTTCTCTACCCTGTATTAATATGTCCCAGGTGATTTTCGAAGTGGCCTTCAACAGTCCCCGCGGAGGACATGTGGCCCTGGATGACATTTCATTTTCTCCAGAGTTCTGCCACACGGAGACAGGTGAGGCCTACTAGACAGTGTATTTTATGTATGATACCAGGAAGAAAAGCAGTATATACACAGGGGCTGGACTATGAAACTGAAACACTGGCCAATGTAGCGTTTGAGGTTTCAAGCCTATATATGCGCGGCATGATGGCAGTCTTCACTTATTGCACATTCCAACAGTAAGAGCAAAGTGTGATGGCTGAATTAGCAGAACAATAGCACAGCTGCACATAAAATATTGCAATCTACTCAACATAATGGGAAACATGTCAGCGTTCAAAAGAAGACAAATTGTTGGTGTGTGTTTCACTGGCGCATGTGACCAAGACAGCAAGTCATTGTTGTGTATCCAGAGCCCCGGTATCCAGGGTAATGTTGACATACCACCATGAAGGACAGACCATGTCTAACAGGAGTTACTGGACTCAAGAGGAAACTGTCTGGCAGGACTGTCTGGGTACTAACCCAGTTTGCATCCAAAAAACATAAAACCACAGCTGCCCAAATCACTTCAAAATTAAATGTGCACCTCCACTCTCCTGTTTCAACCAAAATTGTTGGACGGGAGCTCCGAAGGGCCAATATTCATGGTCACTAGTCGTTTTGCACTTGCAGTCAAAAGTTTTTACACAACACAGGTTTTTACCACTTTTCCATTTGTCTGATAAACTGCTGATTTTTCATTATTGTTATGCATTGGAAAGTTGAGTGAACAACTATAAAGTACAAATACATAACATATATATAATACATAATATAAATAAATGAAAATATATACAAAATATATGAAGATACAAATGAAGAAGTTTCCTTTATAACGGAAATATTATGTAACAGTACATGTCATCCTATTAATTGTGTTGTGAGCGCAGTCAAATTCTTTTAACTTTAAATGCACTAGGTAACTGTTTCATCCCATGATACAGAGCAGTATTTCATGTGCCTTGTAGAAAAAATGCCTTGAATTTGCTCTGCACTTATAACTGCTAGAGGAGGTTACTTTGATGAATCAAAGATAGGACATTTTCATTCTAGTAAAGGTGCTAAAATGGTGAACAACCTGTAAATTTATTTGTTAGCAAAAAAATATTGAGTGTATTTTTAGTAAATGTTAAGTGAGTAACATGCAAATGTAAAAAAATGTGTGCAAAAGTGTGCGCAAAAACTTTTGACTGGTATTGTGTGTAACGTGGCAAAATTATGTTTGGTTTTCTTAATGGTGATATAAACACACATACTTTATCCACCTGGTCATTTTCAATGTTGCCAGGAGTGCAATCTTGGGCTGTGGATAATGTGAAACATGTATCGTTCTCTGATGAGTCAGACTTCACTGCTTTCCCACTCTTGGGAGATTTACGGTGTGGAGGAATCCCAAAGAGGCTTTACCACCCAGACTGTTGCAACCCCAAAGTGCAGCTTGGGGATGGATCAGTGATGGTTTGGGCCACAATATCACAGCATTCCCTAGACCTACTACTTGTTCTAGATGGCTGCATCACTGCCAAGGACTATGGAACCATTCTGGAGGACCATGTTCACCCAGTGTTTCAGACATTGTACCCTAAAGGTGGTGCCGTGTATCAGGATGATAATGCAGCAATACACACAGCAAGACTGGTGACAGTGATTTGATGAACATGAAAGTGAAGTTGAAATTCTCCCATGTCCTGTACAGTCACCAGATCTGAAAATTATTGAGCCACTTTGGGGTGTTTTAGGGCAGTGAGTCAGGTAATGTTTTCGTCCACCATCATCACATAGTGACCTGGCCACTGTTCTGTAAGAGGAATGGCTCAAAATCCCTCTGGACATTGTGCAGAACTTGTATCTGTCATTCCCAAGATGAACTGATGTTGTACTGGGAGCAAAAGGAGGCCCCACACCATACTAATAAATGATTGGGGTCTAAAACCAGGTATTTCAGTTTCATTGTCCAACCCATGTGGAGGAATTTTTTCAGTATTGCAAAGAGTTTGATGATCATTTAGAGCATCAAGGCAAATTTATAACTGGGGAAACTTGGGTATCTGGAATTTGGGAGGTTCTAGCTTTCTTTATTGATAATATTATTATTGACTAGAATGGGGTTGATGTCACAGTTAAGTGGCCATTAATCAAGCTGCTAGCTAGCAAAGTCATTTAAGCATAAACAGATGTCAGTTTTAACACCAGGGCTGTGCTGTTGTTCGTTACAGAGCCAGCCTTTGATCCTTCCGTTGCAAGCTGTGACTTTGAAGAAGGGCTCTGTCAGTACTACCGAGAACCTGCTCAGGGATCAGTCTGGAACAGAGTATCAGTGAAACCCAATGCCTACAGGATTGGAGATCATACCACAGGTTCAGGTGAGTGAGCTCACTACCGGAAATAGTAGGTTGTTTTTCTATTGCTACTGTGCTTTACCATGTAGCCCAAGCAAACAGGCAAAGGGAGACTGATTTCTCATAATCTACAACACAAATTCAGTTCATAGTGTTTGGGTATGTTGGGCTTTTACACAGTGTGATGTGTATATCAAATGCCAAAATATTCCTAACCATTAGTAATAAAGAACAATGCCACTATTCATTGCCACTAAATCCTATTATTTTCTTCAAGCTATTCTGTCAACTGTCATCTTACTGCTCAGTGTTGACATACTTTTCCAGCATTGATTATTTTATAGTTCTACCGTACCTTCTCCAAAACACAGACTAAAACCTCTTACTTACATTTATATTGTGACAACGTACCAGCCAATGCACAGAAGCATAGCAGCATATATAAGCAAACAAAATGACAAACAAAACATTAGGATATATAGAGTAATCATGGAAAACTAAGACCCACGCAAAACGAACAGACTTTCTAAAGCCCTGTCCATACACAGGTTCCTTCCTGTTGGCCAACACGCGCTTTACCTCCCAGCCTGGCTACGTGGGCGGCCTCCACGGGCCCTTCCTGCCAGGGAACCTGAAGTACTGCCTAAGGTTCTACTATGCTATACACGGCTTTATGAAAATGGAAAATGCCCTCTCGGTCTACATATACGATGAGAACAATGTAGCCCAGGAGAAAGTTTGGACTGTGTCTGAAGGTTCTCGGGGTATCTGGATGATGATGGACATCACCATCCACAAGCCTATGCCCACCAAGGTATGCATTCAATAGAACATTTCTTTAACACAAATTGTTTTTGTAAACCCCTAAGACGTCTAGGGTATAGTTTTGCAGATATTATTTTGCACTGCAATGGGTTGGCACCCCATCCTGGGTTGTTCCCTGCCTTGAGCCCGTAGCCTTTGGGATAGGCTCCTGACCTCTCGTGACCCTGGATATGACAAGTGGTTTCAGAAAATGGATGGATGGTTGGATATTACTTCACAAAGTGGAATAAAGTAGCTTGAAAAGGTCCAAATAGTGAAAATAATATCCATCTGAGGAAAACTTCTTGTTGGAAGCTTAGTTTGGCATTGGTAGAATTATACACACACACACACGCACACACACATCCTATCAGTGCATGGCCACATTATTAGGTACGCAAAAGTAGTATCCATTTTTTCCACCAGAAATGTATCAAAGGCAGATGTGTGTACCTAATAAATTGGCTATTGAGTGTATAACTATTCACAATAAGCTTAAAAATTAAACAAGGGGAAGGTCTAAAGTTCAAAATAAAGGGGTCACGAACAATACTGCAGTTACTGTGGCTGATCTAGATATTTTCTGTAACAAATCTGTGTGCACTCATGATGACAAGCTGCTCATTGTGTTTCTTTTCTGAACACTGTGAATGTGCAATATGTAGAGGTGTGTGCAGAATTACCCAGCGCTCTGCAGTGGAGAATTCACTCATTGTTAACAATGTGTCGCTAAGGTCCCATTTCTCAGAACTAAGAAAAGCTAGAGAAATGGCTGCAATAGGAGAGAATTATTTCCCATTACACTGCAACATTTTTTCCAAATGTGATTGTTGGCTATTTCTCTCTTATTTTCCGCACTTTCATTTCAACACTTCCATATTCTACCTGAAAAAATATTTCTTCATAACTCTTTCACACTCCATTTTCAAATGAGTCAAATCTATTTTGAGCAGAAACATTACATTTTATTGACAGACAGTCCCATATCTTCACGAAGCTTTGCAACGACTAAAATCTTTTGTTAACATGTTTTTGACGGACACACGTTTTATCTCAGGAATTTTTTAATATGTGTATGTTTTTATCCCCAAACCCTGAGCAGGATAAACATTTAGAAGATGCATTTGATTTTATGTGAAAGAATTCATAAATCAGTCATAAACTATGACAGCCAGGTGATCTGTGTGTGAAGATAACTTAACTGTATGAATAGATGACTACACTGCTCTACTCTGTAGGTGGTGTTTGTCAGTATATGTAAGAATTTCTGGGACTGTGGACTTGTGGCCCTTGATGACATCACTGTGGACCTAGGAGACTGCCGTGTCATAGCTGGTAGGATTCCGAGTTCAAGGAGGACTAGAAAACTGTAACTGACACTAGTGTCCATAGAGTCCATTTTACATACTGTGGTTCTTATTCCAAATTACATTTAATCTTCTTGGTAACACTTTAAGTACTCATGTACAAAGCATTATAGGTACCTTCATAATGCATTATAATGCATTCATATGGTATAATAAACAAGGCTATAACTATTTATAGAAAGGCATAACACATTATATCCATGTTTTTTATGCATTTTGAATGCCCTATGAAGCTGTCAACTATAATGCACTGTAAATACCTTCTTAATGAATGTATATAATGACTTATACTGACCGTTATAATGCATTATGAAGGTATCTATAATGCATTATACGAGTGCTTTAAGTAACGTATTACTATCTTCTCTATTTGTGGCATATGTTCAGTTAAAAAAGCAGCTGAACTTCCATAAATAAATATGCCACATCTTTGGAACGTGACAGAGACAGCATTACGTAACTCCCACAGTATCTTTAGTTATTTATATCTAAGAATGATATATACAGCTTTAGCAGCTTAACTGGAAAAACAAAATCTGTTTCTCTTTGTTATAGTCTTTTTCAAAAAATCGCAAGCTGAACCAGGTGGATGAAGTATGTGCGTTTAAGTCGCCATTAAGAAAACCTGACATAATTTTGCCAAGTTACACACAGGTGCAGACCAACTGAGAGTCAGATGAAGTCAGTTTGAACTTTTGCCCATTCTACCCTGTGAAAAAATGGAATCTGAACACTAACAGTTATTGAAAACACATATGAATTCCCTTGGCACTCTACTGATCATAAGCGTTCATTTACAGGGCTGGAACAGTCTCTTCCTGGACAGTGCAGCTTTGAAGTGGATGACTGTGGATATACTCAGGACAAGTACAATGATGTGACAGACTGGGTGAGGATGCGAGGGCACACACCCACCTTGTTCACCGGGCCAAAGGGCGACCACACCACGGGGACTGGTGAGTCAAGAGCCACTTCACGGTCTCCCACCTGGAACTGTAGTGAAAAGTTTAACAAACAATTTTATCTGGCTGAACACTGAGCAATTCCATTTAATAACCCTTTGGAGGGTAAAATGGAATCTGTTTTGAAGTGTTGAAGTTCTCCACCTAATTATTGGTCAATGTGGTCTACACTTGTTTTTAAACAATAATGAAGGAAAGATAAATAATGGACTTGATTTTAGACCGCTTAGCAGGTGACCAGCAAAAACAAACACCCTTGTTCTTATCCTCCTCAGTAAAAGACAGATGTCCTGGGGTTTTATTTGTTTTTGCTTCATTATTTTAAAAATCCTAACAATTTCAATTATTTTTTTTATCTTATTCCCCAGCAGCCTTTAGCTATGGGCTAAACCGGTCTAGGTCTGGCTGATGACCTTAACATTTGCCTCATGAATACTTGTAGCAGTTGCCATCATTCGGATGTTGTTATTGGCCGTTAGCACAGTTACTCTTGTTAGTTCATGGTTGTTAGGGGTTCAGAGAGTTGAAGAGCAACAGTTCCTATCGATGTCAAGGAATGTTCATACTGTAGGAAGAAAGAAAAAATCAAAAGCACAGTATGTCACATTTTACATTTTTGGTTTATAAAGAGACCAGTCACGGTGTAGTTAGTTTAGAGTAGATTAGCTAAATTTTATCGATCCTTCTGTGTATTTTGAGGCTCTTATTTATTATGTGCCGTTGCCCTCTGTGTCTTTCGAAGGTCACTTCATGTATATAGAGGCTTCACACATGCTGCCAGGCCATTCAGCACGGCTGCTTACGGCTGAGCTGCGGGGATCGGCGGGGCCCCAGTGTTTGATCTTCTACTATCACATGTACGGTTCTGGCACGGGCCAGCTCAACGTCCTCCTGCAGAGTGAGGACACGGGTCATGTCAAGTTGCTATGGAGACGGAGAGGAGAGCACAGCATATCCTGGATGAAGGCCTCGGTGGATTACGAGTATAGCAGCAGACACAAAGTGAGGGATGCACCATTATTTGTACTTTCTTTGCATAGTCCAACAACATTCATGAATTATTAAAACATAAAGACCAGGTCTAGGATGCGCCTTCTTCTTGCAGATTGTATTTGAAGCCATCAGAGGACCATCGATAAGAAGCGACATTGCAATTGATGACATCCTGTTTAAGAAAGGGCCTTGTGAAGCTCCAGGTAAGTTTTAGCCTGTAGGTTGGTACAGTATGTGATTTGTTACTTTTAATTTGAAGTAAAAAAAATGTAAACGTGAGGACATTTTTCTGTGTAATGTGATTAGTATGATTAATATAACAGTCCAAATGAAAGTAAATCATCATGTACTAATGACATACTGTCTCATATACTAGGCTGGGTTTTGCTCAAAAAAAGTTAACAATAGATTATTTAGGAGAGACCTGAAGGTGTGAAATTAATACAGTAAAACCTCGGATTGCGAGCATAATTCGTTCTGGAAACGTGCTCGTAATCCAAGGCACTTGTATATCAAAGCAAATTTTCCCATTAGAAATAATGGAAACTCATATGATTCGTTCCACAACCCAAAAATATTCTTTGAAAAGAATCCTGGATGGTGTGAGGGAGACGAGAAGAGGAGGGTTATTTTGTAGGACAACTTTCATAATAACTAACGGAATTACTGCTATCTGTTGGCTCACTGGAATCTTTTTCTTTCTGTGCAACTTTAACAAGGAACCTATCCAATGACAGCCGCTTTTGCCTCCTTTTCGATTCCGCGCAAATGTGGACATTGCACTGTCGTTAAACAGATTCATCGCTTGCACTGCTACGCCCTTATTCGGGTGGTGCTTTTCTACTAAATTTTGACTATAT
>JAODJW010000040.1:11457659-11473829 GCA_026777045.1 Hyperopisus bebe | reverse complement strand
GACTTCTTGATCATGCTGGGATGGAAGTCGACATGGCGACGGGCGTGCTTTGTCAGGTGGTCGCTCCTCATGAAGCACTTGTCGCACAGCGGGCAGGTGAAGCGCTTCTCCCCCGTATGGGTGCGGTAGTGTCGCGTCAGCTCGTCGGAACGGGAGAACTTCTTGGTGCAGTCAGGCCAGCTGCACTGGAAGGGCCTCTCTCCTTAGAGACAGCCAATAGGTATAGTGTAATGTCACACCACTCGAACTAGGGGGGGGGGGGGGTCTTCAAACCAGGATTTGAACATATCGCTGGTATGTAATAAGCACTTCCGTGTGTGACGGTGTGTGTGTGGGTTTGTACCCAGGTGTGATGCAACATATAAGACTGTAAGATAGCTGGGGTGTGAAAATGGTGCCAAGGCTGACAATCTTAGATTGCATTCATGGAGAAAAATTTAGCTTCTAATAAACACTGGAGACTGATCAGGTGAAATACACCAATTTAACCAAATACCTCAAAAACAGTATGTGTTACAGATGAAAACAGTTAACCTAATAAGCTGGTCTCAGCTGGTGTCACTAAATATATTACTCATCTATACAGCCATCTGGGGGTCATTACCAAGACTCATATATAGAACAGTTCAGCTGTGCAAAAGCATTTTAAACCTGGTGAAAATACTACTAAAGTGTTTACAGGGGTCAATATAGGGCGTCTGCTTACATAAGAGGTCAGGGTTGTGATTTCAGCAAACTATGCTAAGGGAAAAAGATAACTGCAACAAGACAGACAGGATACAATGCATCTGCTAAGGCTTGTATTTAACAAACGCGTGTTTTCCAGAAACATGAGCCCTTAGGTCACAAATAATTTCGCAATAGCTCAGCACAGGCTGTTCTAAATTCGCTCTCCAGTTGTAAACAAAACAGTGTTTTTACCGCTCCGGGTTTCTGCGAGTCCCAGTTCATGTCCTTCCCTGGTATTTCATCAGAGCCGCTGGCATACCTGGCATGATCAGCAGACCTCTACTCTCCCTTTGAAGGGGTGTGTATTGTCATTACTCACCAGGCACATGACTACCGCCTAAATCTTATGTCGCAACGTTGTTGTGAAATCAAGCATAGGTATACTTTTTGAGTAACTCAGGGTTTACTTGCGTCTTTATTCCAGAAATTCGAGTACTCCACTGTGGAATTGTTTCGCATAGATTAGATACACTAAGTTGACACGCATTTAATTATTTTCGAATACTCACCGGTGTGCACTCTGAAATGGGCTTTGAGATGAGATGATTTGCCGTACACTTTCTCACAACCGGTGAAGTGGCAGCGATGTACTTTGTCGGAGGGGTTAAATGATAATTCCTCAGATTTTCTGTCCGAAGTCCGACCTGGAGTCATCGGATTCGGCTTTACCATCTCAAAATCCCGGATCTTCCCTCTGATATTGTTTCCATTCTCACGATTCTGTTCCCCTGTAGCATCTTCACACAGATATTTTGTAATACCGTTAGTACACGTGGACGGGCTGCACGTTTTCAAGTCAAGCAAAATCATTGCAACCATGAGTAAGGTCCCTTCCTCGCGGTTCTCCATTGAAACATCCTCGGCCGAGACCCTTTCAGGACATCGCGTGACCGCACGGTTTGATATGGCAACCAAACACTCAGCAGCAAAATCAACATCAGACATAGTGCTCGCCTTCGATACTTATGAAAATGTAAAAAATATGAGCCCTTTCAAATTCAACAAAGTGGCATAACTAGTACTAAAGGAAACACATGATTAAGCTGTGTCGAGCAGATTCAACGTAGATTTGAAAACGTGTCTCCTGCCACACGTGTCTTCTTCAATGTGACTTGAAAACGGTGTGTTTAAATAAAAAAAATCTTCTAACGGTCATATAAAATAAAAACAATTAGGTTTTAGATGCGATTGAAAATACTGGAAAAAAAAGTCCTGCTAGCCTTAAGTAACTGGATAACACCTGCGTCTGTAAATCTAATTTGAAGTATTTCATCTTGTACTTCTCAGAGAAGATATTTCGCGGAATTCCGGAGTGTCAAAATAAAGCTTGACTCTGATTGGTTAAAAGTTGCCATGACGCTATTAAACCCACGCCCCGTATTACCAAGAAAAAGATAAATGACAGTCTGTACAGCGAATCAAATATCAGCATTTCAAAGCGGGCTATGGGGTGAAAATCCCTTACACTTAAAACGTCGTACTTTCTATAGCGCTTTATAGGACGCATAGTTAATATTGGGGACGCGTCTTTTTTCCAAGTAATATATATTAGCAGGAAAGAAGTAAAATAATTGCTTCACATTTTAAACATTTCCGTCCGAAGAAGTAATCTGGTTTCTATATTTTCTGGTAATACGTAGTGGAAACAATGATTTCGGTTATTATGAACATTTTCGTCACATTATTTGTTAAACATTTTATTGTACTTACGTTTCCTTTTTGTAAGTTAAATATGACCAACAAGGTTTGTTACATGACAGTCGTGCGCGAGAATATTTAAGAATAGTGTATCGTTTAGTTAAAACTCAACATTCCCTAAATTGATTAGGCATTTCCATGCAGATACGGATATCTTTCATCCCAATGATCACTAGTTAAATACATGTTTAATACATTAATCTAAGTGATGCAGTCAATCAGGTGGAAAAAAGTTAAGTCAAACTTTTCAGAATAAAGTATCCTAACCCTTTAGTAATTGTGAAATACGTCACGAAAGTAATCGGATCAAAGACAACAGACAGTAGAAACATATACAATCGAAGTGAAATCGGTGTATCTTAGCTATATTGTACGGTTTCTCGCAGTGTTATTATAAAGCATGGCCTTCCAGTTCCGGCCGCATCATGCCCCTCGTGAGGAACAGCGTGTTCTTTTCCGCCGACTGAAAAACAACTTCAGCACTTAAAGGCGCACCGAAGCGACCGACTTTTTTCTGGCAAATAAGAAACCGGACTTGCATTTAAGAACTTAAAATATATGCTAATTAAAATAACATGCATGAATTCTGTTTATTTTTTAATTATGTGTACTCTGCTTTCCTATATACTCCAGGTCTAGCAGCCAGTGTACTGTAATATTTCCATAAGGATGTATCGGCCTAGTAAAGTGTGCCTGAAGTGTATAGTTTTAATTGAATATGAACAGAAAGATAGATGAATTACTGCGTTTGATTTATGACTGTGACATACTTATGAACTTAAAAAATGAATGGAAATGTAATAATATTTAGACAGTTATGCTACAGAGGTTTGTGTTGAATTATTTACTCTTTTGTTTGTTTACTGGTGAATACTGCATGTCATAGTTAAATGATAAATGTCCAGGAATTACATTACACATATCCAGAAAAACACCCTTTGGAGACAACTGATGAAACAATTGCATTGTTTATTTGCTCTTTTTTTAAAACTTATTTAAAAATGCATGCCAAACAATAGCCTCTGCACATTAAGTAATACATATTTGTATTTGCATACAAATACCACCATAATTGTCTTTGAATAAAATATCTCTCTCTTAATTTCACTCGCTTTTTATCGTATGTTATACATAATGCATTACAACTCTGTTGGAAGAACTGCATGCATTTATAGACACAAGAAACTGGGACTCCTGGAAGTTGCTTTAGTTAAACTACACTATTATTGCAAAAACGTGTGCTTAGACTCCTCATTACATACAAGTGCTCAACAACAATAATAATCATAATAAAAAAAAAAAACTTGACAGTGGTATATAATTCACAAAACTGTATACTACAGTATAGGAAAATATTTATAAAATGCTGTACAGTACGTTCAATTGTATTATTGGCACACAATTCTACATGGTAGTTGAAATCTGTAGGAAAATAAGATCCTGTCCTGATAATATAGGTTTATTTTTCATGAACTTTTGGGGTTTTCATTCTTCCGATTAACTAATTTGCACAAAGGACACAAGGACATTTACAGAACATTTATAAAATATAACTGGACAAATTCTGCTTCCAAATAATTCATGTAAGTGAATGATTTTATCAATTACTTTCACTTCGACTTAAAGCATGAGAATATGTTTTTTTTAAGTAATATTTATATAGTATTATCACTTGTAAAAAGAATTTGTAGGTCAAGGTGATTTACAGATTTAATACCTAAGGACCAGTTTTGTACTGATACACAGTTTACATATACCTAACAGAACCAGCCTAAATTTTTGTGTGACCATATTGAGCCCACATTGTTTTCACATTCATGAACAGAGATACTTGTATATTTCTTATGTTTTAATAAGTCCGTCAGTGAAACAAGACTTTTAATTCTTATGCAAAAGCTTCACAACGTCATTAGTATTAACAATTGAACAGTATGCAGGAGAATGCAGATGTGTATTGGAATACACTCCTGTGTAGTAGAAGCATGTGATTTCTTATTTTAATATTTGGATTCCACTGAAATAAACATTAAACACATCTGAATTCAAAAAGTCAGGAAAGCCAGCAGGTTTTTTTCAAGTTTGAAACCCTACAGTGTCTGTCACCAGTGTTGCACATAATAGAAACAAAATCAAAAGGTAAAATAAAATATTTCTGTAGCCACTGTGTGTGGGTGTGTGGTAGGAAGGTCAATTTTAAGTGATTATTTTTACACAGACACAGATTTCCTTGTAAATTTGCTAAGCTGCAGAATCTGACGACTCCCTTTGGGCCTATGACCTGCCTTTCTGTCGTCCAGGCCAAAACCTTCTCTGATTCAATTAGACATTTATGGAAAAAAAACGTGGCTAAAAAAGACCTCTAAAAATGTTTGTGAGTTTGTACATTCAAGCTTTGAGATAATGTCCCTCCTAGCTGGTGGTATACAGAGGAACTGTATATTAGAGAACTATAGTGCCAATCCACAGAAATGCACTGTTAGTACAGAGTGCGCAATTTATATTGACAGTAGTGTTAACATATTTATAAGGGGATACAGTAAATAATGTGCATCTTTACAAAAAATTCTATTATACATGAATAAATCTTTCAGTACTAATATTCACCATGAAGAGTTCCATCCTAAATAATGATTACAACACTGGTAATTGAATAAAATAGCATACTGAATTAAATATAAATATTTAGCTTTGAATGTACTTTACCCTTTCAGAAAAATGGGTAATAAAACAAGCTATTTATAAAACAAAACTCTTTTGACTGAAACAATCCAGGTATAAATTAAGCAGTATATAGAAAAAAATAGAGAAGTCTTGGATAAGGAGTACCTTCAAGTAAAGGAATCTGAAGCACAGAATTCAGTTAATAAAATTTTGTCTCAAAATAAATGTCTCGATTAATGATTAAATTTAGCTTGATAAGCTTTAGACAAGATAAAGTAAATGTTAAACAATTATTTACAAAAGTTGAAAGATATTGCAGAATCACAAATTAAAAAGCAGCTATATGTCTTTAGTCTGAGCATGTTTTAAATCACAACAGGGGCGACAACAAAGCTAAATTTTTACCTCACTGGCCACTAGAGGTCAGACGCTGTTTGGGTCTTGTCTACATCAGTCAACAATGCTGTAATTTGTGCTACATCAGATACACTGGCAGGGTGAAGACAAGTGTGGTTAGTCCCAAAGAGTATCCTTCCATTTGCATGCCATGATCCCAGCAAATTGGACAATTACAGGGCTGAGGGAACAGCCACGACCACATTAAGCATATCAAATTTCCGTCAGTGTACTGAACATTTTAAACTTGTTCAGTTGCTACTGAGCTGACTAGTGTCGGGAAACATGATTCATGGAGTTAAATGGTCAGGCAGCCAAAGAGGTCTTTGTGTAGTTACAGCTTACACTTTTGTTAAACCTAAGAAGCCATATGCTCACACCCTGGACTGACATTTTCACCACTTCAATAAATCACTTAGATCGTTCAGAAGTCCAGCCCTTTGCTTTAGTGTCACATCCTGCATACACAAACGACTGCGCTAGGACACACTTCCAATATCACTATATGAAATTCAATTTAAAATGTGCATATTTTAAAGCGTTTTATGTTTTAAAGTGCAAGAATCTCTATTTCACATGTCTCTACATGTTACTTGCATAGCAAGTGCTGTGTAATTTAGAAGCATAGGTGGAATTCTTTGATATTGACTGCACATTAACAATTGTCATGCTGAAGAAATTATGTGAAACATTTAGTAACTAAATAAATTCTCTAGAAAAGAAAGTATCCCCATGAGTTCTGCCATAACATTCATCACTGCAAAGTGAAGCAGACTTCAGAATCAGTTATTCTCATAAATTAGCCTTTAATTCTCAGCATCCATGTCCCTGAATCAGTTCCAACACACTGACACGGTTTGTGGCAGTATCACATAACCTGGATTTTCACTGGAGGCATTACATTTTTTACAGTTATTCCATAAAAGTAAAACATTTGATACACTCAACAAGAGTTTTGGTCACAGAGCTGACAAAACCAACTTCTAAACAGATTCTATATTTTTATTTGGTTGTGAAACATTTTATTTATTATTTCTGACTGAATACTGAATGCATTTTTTTTTTTAATAACAACTGTAAAAACGGCAACGCAACAATTTTTTTAAGTTAAAAAATTTCAGTGAAAATGTTTTGCAGAAAAGTCAAGTACTACTGATATTGGGTTAATCAGCTGTATTGTAATGTATGAATCTATATAGTATGGACAATGATGAACTCTGGGAAGGTCATTAGCCAACATCCTCTATAACAACGTGATATTCTAACCTAAACGCCAAACAGCACCACTAAGTGTCCTTGATGAATTGCTCTGAAAACATTGCAAACGTCTTGGGACAAATAATGCACTTACTTTCAAACATGAAATAACACAGTTAAACGTAAAATGTGTATATATAATCTGTATATATAATCTGTATTTCCATGTGCATTCGTTCCTTGGTGAGAATTGTTATGGGTGGTGAATTGTTTGTTGAAACATTTCTGTTTTCATCTCCATCTAGACAGGGATCGAGTCAAGCAGGGTATGATGAAAAGTGGCAAGCCAATTATTACTGTTACTATTATTTTGAGTTACTATATCCTTAATTTGCAATTTTCTTTTTTGAGGCAACCTACCATGTTGGCAATAGCAAAATAGCATTTCTAAGAAAGTTGTCTCATCAGAACAAGCATACAAATCCGTGGACTATATTGGTGGTATTTTATGCATTTTCTTTTTTTGCGTACTATCTGCGATTATTTCCATGTTGTTTATTTTAGCCTTGCAGTCTTGCTCAGGATAAAAGGTTGAAACATGGACAGGTTAATGTTTGTCTAAACAAATGACAGAATGGTCAGTATATTTGGTAACAGATTACATTCATTGCAACTTCACAATGCCTTTGTAATGCATTTGTAGAACATTCAGTGCACCTTCCTAATGCATTCCTAATCAGCATGTAAGCACCGTAACATCCTAACATACCTTAACAGCTTTATTATACATTAATAACAAACATTATACGATTAGACGATTGTAATGTTTGCTATTATCATATATTGATCATTATTAATGTATATTAAAGCTGTTAATATATGCTAGGATTTTGAGGTATACTTACATTCTGCTTATGAATTCATTATGAATGTTCATTGAATGTTCTATGAATGCATTATAAAGGCATTATGAGGGTGCAGTTACCGAACATTTTCTGGTCATTTCAGTCAAATCACTTCATTAACATTTTTCTCAGTGGTTTTCTTAGTAGTTACTGATCGTCATCAATTTTTACAATCAAAAAAAAAATATCTAGCTAAGTCAGACATGTACAGACAGATATTGGCTAGGAACCCCAGGAGATTAAATCCACTGCTTAAATGAAAACTAGAAGAAATTGTTGCTTACTATTTTCAATGACCTGTTGTATAAACATTTATTTGAATGTGACCAAATCAGTTTTTAGCCTTGCAGTCTTGCTCAGGATAAAAGGTTGAATCAGTTTTTATATAAGTAGAAATGTAAGATTAATTCCAGATCACAATAAGACTACAGAAAACTGTGCCCTGGCATGTTATTTTTCAATTCGGCCACAAAGCCAAAGAACTTCAGATGAAAGCCAAAGTGCTATTTTTTTTTCCAGATTAATGACTTGTTAAAACCTTTGAACAACTTTATGAGAATGGCCAAAATAACATAATATTGCTAATCAAATGTTTCACACAAATAATATAGATGTATATTCAATATGCCAGGTCATGGGTGTAGTAAAATAAACCCTTTTGCTAGGAACGAGCTACACTTATCTCTTTAAACTAGAAAGGGAACAATCTTTACTGCAGCAATAAACATCTATAACACCTATAATTTATGATATCAAAGCAATGCAGGAAACATAAATGTTTCAGTGGACATACCAAGCACACACCCAGTTGATGGCCCTCACAATCTGACAGGACATTCAACCAAATGCTTTCCCTTTTTCATGTTTATTATTATCACGATAATTATAATCACAGAGACCAAATATACCCTGCCTTAAAATAGATTTTCCCCTCCCCAAAATTTAGTTTAAAAATGGAAATGGGGCAAATTCCAAGTTCTATCCTTCACATCACTTTAAAACATGGTTTGATATAAAGGAATACCTTTGTAATTTTTCCACTTAAGCTGTGGAAGGTGATGCCTTCAATTAAAATGCAACCCTAATTTTATAGCATATATAGTGTAACTTTGCAAAATGCTACCTGTAACAGCAGCACCTGTGAATCAACAAAATAAAATGACTGAGTGCATCTGAAGGAAAATTAATTAAAATATATCTCCTTATTGCAAGAGACCTAATAATCTGCATTTTATGAGGAAAATGAGAAAACAAACAAATAAACAAACCTTGCTATAGCTCTCAGATGTCAAACAGCTCTTTTGATGTCGCTTTATGTCTGAATTTGTGCGGTGATGGATGTTTAACCAGTTCAGGCATCACACGGGAAGAAGAAATCTTTGGCTTTAATACCCTGTTTCAATTCACGTTCTAGACATCTCCTTATTTAGAATTTTTTTTTATCTTTTGAGTGTTATTTTTTCATTTGGATGTTTATTATTTTACAGGACCACTTATCTTCTCCCCCTAACCAGGTAATATGAATTACATGAACATGTACTATATACAGCACCAGAGGATTTCAATCTGTCACCAACCTGACAGGAACCCCTTACCACTCATGCAGCTTCATATAAGGAGAGAAGAAGATGATGGGGGGGCGTAGGTGTGTGTGCGTGTGTGTGTGTGGGGGGGGGGTACAACACACAACAGTTATTTCTTAATGCAAGGTGAAATTGTCTGTTTGATTCCATATTTATTTATTCTCTAGAGCGGTGCTTCTGAAGCTGGAATTCGGGGGCCCCCAGACCGTCCACGTTTTTCCCCCCTTCCAGCTCCATGCCAGACAGTGTACTGTAGGGACAGTCTCAGTAGGGAGCTGGGAGGGAGCAAAAATGGGGAGTGTCTGGGGGTCCCTGGGGATCGGGCTGAGAAACCCTGCGCAAGAGGGTGCTGAAGGCTTTTTATTATTGATGAGCAGCATCTACAGCTCGTGCAATATCCTTTTTTCTGGTTTGTATCTATGATTAAACAGGACAGGTACGGAATACTAAGATTAAGACAGATGTGTAATCTAACAAATTTATGACCGACCTTTTTCACCCCAGACAATGTTTTTTTCTAATTTAGAATAAGAACAAAGAAGTTGGGTCCAGATATGAGAATCTTACGTTAAATAAAGACAGACAGCTTTTTTGTTTGATGCAAAATCACACACCGTGGATTGGGAAATTATTGATTTGATCCACATTGACTGTCCCCATGGAAGAGTTTACACTGAATGCCACTAATTTTCAGCTCCTATTCATCTTTTTTTTTGGTTTGGTGATGGCCCATTGGCACCAGGCAATATAATATGTACGTAATACGCTGAGAATTTAGGAAGTGAAATAAACGATATCTTTGTAAACCCTCGGAAGATCTAGGTGGATTAAAATGGGTTTAGGTTGACTAAAGTGGTTGACATGGAACAACTGACTTCATCATTACTGGCAATAACTATGTGGTCCTTTTCCAGGATTAACGGTAAGAGACCCTTTATGTAAAATTCTGTCTGCTGTCAAAACTGCGGAAGGCCGAGCTCTTAGTCATCTTCTTCATGGTGAGACTATCTGTCTTACCATCTGACTTGGTTGTGGACTTGCTTCTCTGGAAGGGGTTCCTTGAGTACCTCTGCCTGTCCATCTTCTCGCTGAAGGAGAAGGTCTTGAGGGCATGGGCATTGGCTGTGTGCGAGTCCTCCGATGAGCAACTGTTGGCCCTTTCAAGCCGAGACAGCGGCATGCAGAAGGGGCCCATCATCCCCGCCCCGCTCTGGTAACCAGTCACGGTCCCTACCGTCGATCTGCGGGACTCGGCCAGCAATTCTCCTTCCTCTGGGTCGGACTCAGCGTGGCTGAGCTCGGCCTCCCGTTCGGGGTGTGAGGCGCCCAGGTCTTGTGGCTTGTCGAAGAAGCAGGAACTGGGCGACTCGGAGCGCTCGGGCGGGGCGTGGGAGGTGGAGACGCAGCGTGTGTCGATGCAGTCGGTGATGCTGGTGTATTCGGCGGCCTTCACCTGCACGCCCAGGCTGCCGTAGTAGCCACGCGGCGTGAACATTAGGCTGTGTGACTTAACCAAGGGCGGGTCTTCCAGGAAAAGCGGCCCTGCAGTGGACAGGTAGCGGCTACTCTTGGAACGCTCCAGGGTTGCTGGGGGGTCGAGGTCCCATGGGGTCAGGCTTTCAGGCAGCAGGTGGCTGGAGCACAGCGAGAGGTCAACAGCTGCACTGTCCTCAAACACAGCTGTGCCCTCCGAGAGTCTGTCTCCCCCAGAAACAGCCCCCAGGCCTGAACTGCTGTAGGATTCACCAGCCTGGACGGCTTCCATGATTTCCGAGTGCAGGGAAGACTCCCCCGGAAGGGACAGCAACCTCAGAGGGTCCACGTCGGCCATTGGAGCGTGAGCCTCATCTGACGCTGACACGTAGATGTCGATGCACGAGGATGGACGATGCTGCTGCGAGACTGCCAGCGTGTTCAAGGGGATGGGCTTGTGCTCTTTCTGGGTGGCAGATGCCATGGACTGCGAGCTGTTGGCACGATGCAAGCTCAGAGAGTGCTCTTTGAAGAAGCCTTCGATTCTGTCAGCCCCGCCTCTGTCCCGTGAACCTCCAACATAGAAAGAATGGCTCCTGGCACGTGGAGCCAAGATGGTCGGTGAGGTGGGAGAGATAGACTCCTCACCAGCCTGCTCCAGGGCTTCCTGTATCCGGTAGGTGTTGCCCTCTTGACTGTTGAAGCTGCTCTGTCTCAGGATATAGGCCGTATCGGTGCAGTCGGAAGACGTGCGCGACCGAGCCTTGTTGACCTCGCCGCGGTCCACCCCTGCAACTCGCTCCAGCGCCAGAGCCAATCGGCCAATCATTTCTTCCATCTGAGCCAGCCGGATGTCCACAGTCTGGAGAGAAGCCTTCATGAAATGTTCACGTTCATTCACCTCCTCCAGGCGCATAGACATGTTCTCCACCCTGACACGAGACAAGCGAGCAGTAGACTGTTTGCATTTGTTGGCAAATTACAATGTGGCAGCCTTACCTATTTATATACACCAGATGCTTTTCTGAAACATGAAAATGAGTGACAGCGCAAGCAGCTAACAGGAGCACATCCAGCACTCCCGCATTTACATTTTTTGGCACATTTATTAGATCATGCATTGAAGTGGGTCTTAAAATACATTTTTAAAAACAGACTAGTCTTTCTCTCACATTGTATCACTCATTAAACAGAATATGTAAGTACAGCTGCTCTATTGGATAAAACATGAAACAGAATTTCTTTATCTCTTTGCTAATTGTGTAAATGTGGATTTAAAAAGGAAACAACTTCCATAGCTCTTGGCCATGAAGACTATCGCAACACCCCGACCGTGGAAATCGCTATAAATCCAACCTCTCAGATGTGACTCGGATTCTCTCGTCATTGGAAGAATTGAAGCAGTCCTCCTTTTCTCTGAAGTACTCTTCTATACACTGCTCCTCAAAGTCATGCAGCTTCTTCAGCTCGTCTTCGGTGATGAAAAGCTCTGCAGGATTAAATCGAGCTGCATTTTTTTTTTATCCCACACTAAAGGATTGTAGAATGGAAGGGCTTCCTTTTAATATTTCAGTGTCTACAGTACAGAGGGGTTTCATTATGGAGTTACGTTCACTGGTGTATTAAATGCATTTTGCACGGCCCTGCGGAATCTCATCGGTCACTCACTCAGCCCATAGTCACGCTCGTCATCATCGTGCTTCCGCCAGCGACAGCACAGGTGCTTGAGGACCATGGTCATGTGACTGAAGATTATCAGCGGTGGGGGGAGAACCGGCCTCTCGTGGAAGGTCATGATCAGCTGGTATCGCTGGAACTTCCAGACCTGGTTAGAGATGGACTTCACCTCAAAAAAGGTGTTACTGTGGCAAACGGTAAAATATAAAAATATATTAATATGAAGAGAAATAAACATTTCAAAATGACAGACAAGAAAGCACGATGAGTTCACCAAGGGCTCACAAAACAAAACAACTGATGCTTTACTTTGTACATCAAATCAGAGTATAGGACTATTATGGGATTAAAAGCATTTTTAAAATTCTGGCTCATCATAGATAGGAATCGTTCTTGGCTTACTTGAAGACAGCTATCAGAAGGTTGACCAAAAGGATGTTGGCAACCAAAAGGTAGCAGGCCATAATCGCTGGCACAATCCAGGCTCCCGTCTTGCAAGGTGGAAGAGTCACAATAGCTCCATCTTCATTTGTGACATTCTGTCCGCACGGCGCTGTCCGTTAAACAGAGAAACAAGACGGGGGGGGGGGCTCTTTTATTTATAAAACCGCAATACACATTTTCTGTCTATAATGGAAAACAATGTGCACTAGAATGTATACTAAAATATATTTTTGATATATGTAAATAACTTTGCATTGACAATATATTTAAACACATGTTTAAAATATATTGTTGCTGTATGCATAAAAAGCAAACTTGTCGAAAATGTTTGTATATTACATACAAAATGTTAAATAAATGTATTGAAAACACATAGTTCGTTTTTTCCATCTGGAATGGTTCAGTTGCTGTGGTTCATAAAAAGGATTAACATTCCAGAATTAAATGTTTGGATAAAAAAAAGATATATATATATAGATATATGGAATAAAATCTTGCAATAAAACACAACATGGAAGCCCAAAAGGAGAGAACTGAAACAAGCGTTCCTATTGGCCGCATTTGCCTTTGGAACGAAGCGATCAATCAGAAACTATGACAACTGAACCAAGTGAAAAAACTTGTATGATGAGAAGATACAGAGGCACATTGGGCTGCACGATTCCCATTGCCTTGTCTCTCCATACTATCATGGATGAGATGATTGTCATGTGGCAAAAGGGATTTTTTACATGCACTTTTCTACTCTAAATACACCGGTGTACAAGGATGGAACTGACTTTTATACTGAATTTTTCCAGTAGACTACAATCCTGATATGGATTTCCCAAGAAAATCTTTTTGCATTTACTTGAAAGAGACAATGCATAACAAAAACAAAAAACAGCCACCACTGGTCACTAATTTATGCATCCTGCACGATTCATAACTCTCTAAAGAGTCAAAGGGAGATGTTTTGATGACAATGGTAGTGGGATGGCGTGGTTCAATAACTGCTCTGCTGTATGGACCATTGTTACGCCACGTTCCGTGAGTTCGAACGTTATTTTCAACCAGCCAGAATTTTTCATTCAGCCTGTGCTGTGGCTTCCTACTATTCATATCTGAAACAAAGAATGACAGCATTATTTCAGTTCTCTTTTTGGGCAACCTCTTCCTACACACATACACCCAAAAAAATACACGCATACAAAAAAACACACGTCCTACATTGATCTAGCAAATGCTGCATTTCTCCAGATAGTATACAGTGCATACATAAGGTAAGCTTTCAGTCCTTTCTAGTCGTCCACATTATGTTGTCTCAGACTCATCTTAAAACAGATTCAATCCTTTTTTTAAGAAAAAGAAATATTCAATCTACACACAATACTTCACAATGACAAAGTAAAATCAGGAGTGTTTTGTTAATCTGTAAAAATGAAAACACTGAAGTATTCCATTTACATAAGTATCCAGACCCTTCACTCTGAGAGCAATGACAGCCTCAGCTCTTTTGGGTAATGACCTCATAAGCTTGGCACACCTTTCTTTTGGAATTTTCTGCCATTCTTCTTGGCAGAATCGTTTGAGCTGCACCAGATTGGAAGGTGTGCGTTGGTGCACAGCCATTTTAGGTCTCTCCAGAGATGATCTCTTAGGTTCACATCCAAACTTTGGCTGGGCCACTCCAGGAGTTTAGCAGTGTTTTCCTGAAGTCGCTCCTTCGTTTCTTGGTGATGTGCTTTTGGTCCTGCTCTTGCTGAAATGTAAACCTTGAGCCTGAGGTCTTCAGCACTCTGGAATAGGTTTTACCTGAGGATAGCTTTATACTTCTCTGCATCTGTCTGTTCCTCTATCCTAAATAGTCTCCCAGTTCCTGTAGCAAAAAAACATCACCACAGCATGATGCTGCCACCACCGTGTTTGACCGTAGGGATGATATTAATGAGGTGATGCTCAGTGCCTGCTTTCCTCCACATACAGCGCTGGGAATTGTGGCCAAATAGTTCTCTCTTTGTTTCATCAGAGCGGAGGGTTTTGCTTCTCATAGTCTGAGAGTCCTTAAGGTGTTTTTGGAAAACTCCCAGAGGGCTGTCATGTGCCTTTTAGTGAGGAATGCCTTCTATCTAGCCACTCTACCACAAAGGCCTGACTTTGACCTATCTAGCCACTCTACCTGCTTGACCAAGGCCCTTGATCCCCAATCACTCAGTTTGCGTGGACGGCCAGATCTAGGAAGACTGCTAGTGGTTCCAGATCTCTTCAATTGGTGGGTGATGAAGGCGCCTGTGTTCTTGGGTACTTTTAATGCTGCAGAATTGTTCTGGGGCTTGCTACAATCCTGTCTCGCAGGTCTACAGACCATTCTCTCAACCTTATGGCTTCACTCTGACATATTCCATCAACTGTGAGACCTTATATACTGTAGGCAAGTGTGTGCCTTCCCTAATTAGACAGCCATGGAGGAGAAGCACGTACACCAATCCAACAACATGATACCTCATTTGCTTCGTCACTGAAGTATTGTTTTTAGATTGATTATTAAAAAAAATGAATTGAATTCATTAGAATTCAATTTGGCACAGGTGGACTCAAATCAAGTTGCAGAAGAATCTCAAGGATCGTTGATAGAAGTACGATGCACCAGAGCTCATTTACACGTGTCACAATAAACAGTCTAAATGCTTATGTGAATGTGATATTTTAGTTTTTTATTTTTTAATAAATTAACAAAACACTCTAAAAACCCATTTTTGCTTTGTCACATAGTATTGGGTGCAGATTGATTAGAAAAAAAAATGAATTAAATTTTAAGATGAGACTGAGATATAATGAAATGTAGACAATTTGAAAGGGTCTGAAAACTTTCAATATGCACGGTATTTCAAATCTTTTTTATGTTAATGTGCAAACAAAATTTTTAATAGGGAGTTATACTAGTGTTCATTCAGAAACACCAGGCCTGCAGAAACATTTAAGCAGTTTAAGCAGGATATAACTGGGACTGTATCATAATTTTTAACAAAAGACCTAAATCTGCCATTGCTTTGACTACGTCATGCCATTTACGGCAACTGTAAACATCTGACTAATTCTTGGGCAGTTATCTTACGGTCAATCTGATCTGCGAACACCTCTCCATAAATCATCCAGTAGGGCATAAAGAAGATGTTGCGCGCCAACATCCAGGATGGGTCCTCGTTGGGGTTGAGAATGGCCTGCCGTGCCACTCCGAAACTCATCAGCACCACCAGCATGATGATGACAAAGTACATCATGTCGATCATCTGTTAATAGAAGTAAAGACCAGGGGAGAAGCTAAAGTTTGTCAGAAATGGAGGAGAAACACGTCAATCCAACTACATGATACCTCCAACTCTAACTGCACCCCTACTAAAATCATCGAAGAGCGCCTAACTGGAAAT
>JAODJW010000040.1:11428825-11446658 GCA_026777045.1 Hyperopisus bebe | reverse complement strand
TATATATAGTCGGGATTGATTTACTGATTTATGTTTTCAATCAAAATTAATTATTGTATTAAATACAGATCTCCATATTTAATGTTTGAATTGGTATTTGTGCTTCACAGGGGGGTGAAATTTTAAATCTAAAGTTACCTTAGCATTAATTCTTAAATCATAGCTTTTATAATGTGTCAGAAAACTGAGATTAAGAGATAAACTGCTGCATAATTTTAATTACACATCAGGGACATTAATATCTCTGGAAGTAACCTCCCAATGAGTCTGCTTTAGAAAAGAAGCAATAACCCACTCACTCTCTTGGGGCCGAAGAGATTGTGATAAAGAGTTCGAAACCTTTTCCTGGTGTAATTGCAGCGGTAGGCTCCCCCCATCAAGTACTCAATCACCAGGCCGATGTCAATCAAACTGATGCGATAGTCTGGTGGCAGGTTGCCCTAGAAACCAGGAGTTCATTCAGATACACTGGACTTGCATGACTACCAAACTTTTATGTCCAAAGATGGAAAAAAAAATCAAACAACTGCAAAGCAAAATTAGCTAAACTGGAAAAAAACATTATTAGCTGATTCACCTTGAAATAGATCCAACTGAACCCTGGATATTCTTGCTTGGAAAGAACACACAAGGTCAGTGAGAAAGAACGCATGATATGGGAAAAACCTGATGACACTGAAATCCCACAAAGATCCCTCCTTAAGTAAGACAAGTGTTACTTTATGTGGCTCTTGGAGGTTCATTGTAGCCTAGTGACACATTTGTGCACATTTGAATGTGTAATTTAGGATAAGGCTTTACAGGATTTCAGTGCTTAGAGGTCTGGAAGAACAAGGTACACAATGAAAAGAGTTTTTCCAACCCAGAATTCATACTTAAGCAGTTCCTGGCTTGGAGGACATGAAACAGAAGCTGACACAGATAAAGAGAGTAAGTGAGAACTTGGGTATTAGTGACCATCCTACCTTTCACTGGGTACTTGTTGTGCCTGATCCTCGGATAATATGGATAATACGTATAATATGTATAACAAAATTTGTTTATATTTAACCTGGGCCTAAATGATGCTCCTCTGAATCATTAGAAGATTATGATTTATTTGAGAATAGCCACTCTTGACCTAGTCTCACATGCACAGCAAAGAGTGCGTGCTAACAAGCTAATGCTACTAAAATGTGATTTTCTATTGATTTATGCAGCCTACAGTAAGAAATTAACTTTGAGCAATATTTCTTGCAAGCATATAACGTGAGTCTTTTGATTTAGACAGCCTAGAATGTAGAGAATTCAATTGTAAACGTCATTGTGATTGCCTGTGTGGGTACGCTATCACGCACCAACCTCAAAACGTCCAGGCACCACAAATACTACCAGTAAAGGGAGTTTGTGAGAAGCTATAGGCACAGCGCAGCTAACACAGGCAGTGAGATGAGGAGAATCTACCACACCCCCCTGCAAATGGCCTTCATGCCTCTATACTCCAGTACTGGGCAGCAAATCAAAGAGCAGAAGCAGCTTGCAGTGTACATATTGGGGGGGGGGGGGGTGACACCGGAGGCTGGGGATAAACATATAACAGGTGCAGGGTCAAGGATTGTAAGGACATGACAAAACACGACAAGCCCCGAAAACACCAGCAGGGTGCGCTCCTGGGTACTGGAGAGTATCCGTGTAAAACGGGGGGATTTAAACATTGTGTAAATGGCAACCGTGTGAGCTCGGAATACCCAGCTATCCTTGCCTGTGTACTCATCTGGCACAGTGTAAGATGCCTCTCACAGGCTTCGAGTTTCATTCAGTTTTTACATAAGGAGATTGCAATAAAATAGCATGGACAGAACTGCAAGTACCAAACTATGATTCATTATGTACACAAGACCTTCCGTACTGCTACATATCCGCCATTGCTGGCCCGGAAGAACAGGTGCATTTTTAAAATTACATTTACATTCATTTACACTCATTTATCTGATGCTTAAGGCTCATTCATACATCTGCATAGAATCTCCACACTCGTTATGGCTTTGGTACTGCGTAGCCACGCTCCTGACACTGCAGCCTAGGCCTTTGGCTGAAGCACACCTTTCCAAAAATGTGGCGCCAGGCATCAGGCTACAGCGTACGTTACGGTGTAGGGTACATGGCTACGCGGCTACTGGTAGCATAGATGCTACGCGGAAGCATGGATCAGCTTCTTACAGCAGAGGGAAGGAGTATAATTTATGTGTGCTGACTGGGAAAATGACCTCGATTATCTGTGGTCTTGCACACAAAATGCAGACGATAATGTATCTTTTTTCATCCGCTTCATGCCACAGAAGAAAAGTTCTGCCAGATGCTCGTATAAGACTGAATGTGAGCTATACTATCTATCCACAGTCAGTCCTCATGAAGATTGCAATCTAAATACAGAATGCTGGTGCTTCAGGGTTTTGTGGAAAATGATATCAAGCTGACTTTATGGTACAGAATAAAAAAACAAGAGTGTATAAATCATGAAAAATAAACAGTCAGCTGTATTGTCCAGCAGTTTTAGCAACAGTCAGAACAAAAGCTTCCTCCAATGGAGATGACTGAGACCTACAGTGCCGCAGCTAGAGATTTGCTCCACAAAAGCACTAATTGGAAAACTTACTGGCACAAGATACATAGAAGAAAACAACTGTACCTTTTTGACATCTCTGACCAGATGGTACAGTGTGTTTGATGGTCCGTGTCTCTGATAAAGACAAAAGAAACTATTTAAAAATAGGGAAAAGCTCCAGTTTCAAATTTACTCTAAAAATCGTTCAATCATTTCTATTTCTTGAGTCCAGTGGTTTCATTAAGTTATTGGAAAAAAAATGATCCCTTTGGAAAACATGGTTTTCGATTCCGCAGCATCGTTTAAACGTGTCATTTGTTGCCTAATGAGGCCCTAGTGAAGGTAGCTTTGCGAGTATCACGCTGTAGCTTCACTCTTGGCCTACAAAATGCAGCTAAGCGAGCTAAGAATAATAAATCAGAGAATAAAGAACTGAGGTAGATAGCGGATAAAACACAAATATAAGAAAGTATAAAAAACCTGAAATTATATCATGTAGATAAACAAAGGCAAATATCAGCCTAAGAATACATCAATGCGATTTACCTGCCGATGCTCATCGGTGCACATTAAATCACAAAACCAAACTGGTAACACTTTATTTAAAGCACTCATGTATAATGCATTATACATACCTTTATAATGCATTATAATGCATTCATAAAGTATTATAAACTTGTATAAAATTATGCATCATGACTGACTTATGAAGCTCTCATCTATAATGCACTATAGGTCCCTTTATAATGCAGTAAAAAGCATTATTAATGCTTATACTACCCATTATAATGCATTATGAAGGCATCTATATTTATTATATATATACAGTAAGAGCGTCATAGTGCATTCATAATGCCTAATAAACATGGCTATAATGTACTGTATTATGCCTTTTTATTACTATTTATAGCCGTGTTTATAATACTTTATGAACGCATTATTATGCATTATGAAGGTGTCTACAATACATTATGACGACTGCTTTAATTAAACCAAAAAACAAGTAATAAATAAAATAAGAGTGAGCGAGAGAGAGAGAGTGGGAGAGAGAGAACAGCAAGAGGTCACCGTGTGGGCGGAACTACCGTGTTGTAGAGCTCCTCCAGCCTGGAAAGAGTCAGGAAGCGATGCATGCTGACCCCATTCTCGATCAGCAGCTTCACAAAGTCCACCCTGTCTAGCACTAAGGCGTCCAGCATGGACTGCTCCAGGGAACCCACCTGCAGACCAGGAGCAGCCATGTCACATCCTCATAATATTCTGCATGTATCAGGAGGAAAGTGATTTCAGCCACGGGGTTTGCAGTGTTATTTTGCTCGTTTAAATGGCCCTTGTTAATGACTTAACAGTATTACAAGAAGTAATTCATGGAGTGTGACTCGATTATCAGAAACATATGTTAAGTCGATCTGGGCAAGTTACTTAACTTTCAGTATTTATGTAAAATCATGGAAGTGAAGAACAGGAATGATTCAGGGTCTATGTGTAATTTTGTATAAGTAAACAGTATATATAAATACAGCAGATACAGAGTATTCCTCATAAACAACAGAGCACACATAATGTGTATATCAAGCATTTGAACTTTTGTTTTGAAATTTTTTCATTAAATGACTGTCAAATAGATCATTATTTTCAAACAATAAGTCCAGAGCACTCCTTGTGTCTGTCTTAGGTAGAGGGATGTACAATGGGGGGGGACATTGTATTACCGGCCACTGCTGTCCATAAATGAAGATCTGGCTCCTGGCAATATCCACCCTGTTCCAGGCCAAAGCCAAGCTTAACTGATCAGGGGCTGATGCGTTGGCCCCTATTAGAGAAATGGTGAAAAAAAGGAAGTATATTACTGTAAAAAGCATTCATGACTGAGAACGAGTGCATACCACATTTCTAGTGACCGGAATTTAGAAACCCATGAAAGCATGCTAATACGAGAACAACTTCACATCATTTAACATCTCACATTTAAATGTCTTCTAGAGGTGGATTCATGAGATGGCTCATGTAGATCTATCTTTTGCTGGCACAGTCCATCAATTGTAGAGTCATGAGCTCTCCTAGATAACACAGCTGATAGGATAATGACGTGCACTTGATCTACTATTTAGCAGATGCTTGTCTCAGGCATACAACCTCTAATTATACAATAAGAGTCATGACGGGCCCTTTGGGTTCTGTAAAATATGCTCATTTCAACAGTTTTCTAAAAAATATTGCTACCATTAAATGTGGAACAGCACATAATTTCAATGATGTGGTTGTGTTAATTTAACATAGTGTTTATATGAGTCCTTCAGGACCCAAACAAACACCCTCTGTGACACATTAACACTGCCAGATTTTCTGTGTTGCCTCTAAATAACATGGTATACTAAATGGCACTTCAGTCCGTTAATTTTCATAGGTCTCCTGCAGCTGAAGGCCTGACGAAACACTGACTCTCACGGCCAATCAGAAGATGGGAAATGCCGTTTCCCTCCAGACAGAGGGCACTGCTTCATAAGTTTTCCATTCCCTCGCTCTCCAAAGTTGACCCAGAAGTCAGATAACTTATGCTGAGCCCACACCACTGTGGTGTCCAAAGGGAACCCAGTGGGTGAGTGTGGGTGGAAATCATTAGCAAGTGTCAGCATATCTGTGCTGGACAAGGTGTTGGACGGTTCCCATTGTACATCTGTACCCCAAGGCAGGTGTCAAAAGGGCTCTCTGCCACTTATTAGGAGGGACTAAGACAAATTACTGATCATAGCAAAGGTTACGATCACTGGTGACATATTTCTCTTTTTAACGCACTATGAGGTGCTGAGTTTTTTTTATTACTGGGGAGAGAGAAACAGAGAAATTGGAATGTGGGATAAGACAAAATGCCTTTTCTATATTTTTCTTATAGATTCATTGTAAACATGGACAGATAAGAGGATAGAGGGTGGCGAAAGCAGTGTTTATCTTGCTAAAATAGAAACGCTTTTCATAGCTCGGACAGAATGCCCTCACCCTCTCAACATGTAATATTTAAAGCTAATTAACGAAAGAACCTCGACGGTAACATGCAAAACACATGTCCAGGACACAGTACAGTCCCCATGGCAGACGAAACAGCAGATGGAAACCCGTTACCTTTCAAAAGGGCCGTCAGGATGGCTAGGTCGATGTCTTGATGTCCCTCAGACCCCATTCGAAAAACGGTTATCTGGTATTTAAACGGAAAATGCATCATTCACTTGAGGATTGAGCATTTATGCCTTTCGACAAAAACAGGCAACCCAACAAAGCAATTTCGATTCATAGCTACAAGCTGATAACGATGTATTCTGAATAATAATAGACATGTTAAGAATAGCCATGAATGCTGAGCACATCAATATATTATTGGTTATGAAGTTCATTTACAGGGAGGACTTTCTGCTGTGTATTGTTTCTGTTTAGTGGGAGAAAATACAAAGATTTATTTTACTGCTTAGTTCTACAGCTTAACTGGCTAGATTGTACTTCACTATCTTTTGAAGAAAATAAAATTCCATTTCCCCATACAGCTACAAGCCTCTTTAATGAAGATATATCGCCATTCATTGTAATTCATCAATGCACATTAACATCATTGTAACTGAAGGCTGTGCATGCATCCATTTATGTGAGAAAACACAAGTTCACAAATTTATGGCAGACTTTTCGCAGTTTGTCACCTTTCTTCTAATTGAATCACACTACGTGTCACCATATGTAACTATCTGACAGAGGTGCTAAACAGAAAAATAATAGAAATCAATAAGACTTAATTGAAGATTCTGTCGATACCCAGACCTCGGTGACATTCACAGTGACAGTCACGAAGAAAGCGATGGACTGAAATGTGACCATAATCCCTCCTGCCCTGCACCTCATTGCTACCGCTGTCCTTGGGGAACCCCTACTTCATATCAGTAGTATTGCCAAGCTTAATTTGTTCAGGAGCATTTGGCATAAGCTGCTACATTTTACTGAAAGAATATAGGATGTCTACAATTTTAAAAACAGTTAAAACATTGCTAAGTAATTAACAGAACAGCGACTATAAAATCTTCATAAAAACATTAATTTAACATTAATTCCAAGAAACAGAGGGGAGATGTGGATTGGGGTCTTTTTGATTGGTGTTTAACTTAGAAGCCCATTTGCTCACGATATTAAAATTGTAGATTAAATTAGACCAGTAACAGTTGCCCAATCAATTGCTAGCTAGTCATGCTTTTTATTTGACTACATATTCAGATGTGATAGCAGCCTTACAAAATGGCAATTGGAAGTGCATTGATGATTGTGATATTTATGTACGTAATTATGGGAAGAACAAATTTTTTATTCTACATTAAGATTGTTTTCAGTGACAGCTATAACTGTGTTCTTAGGGTGTATGGCCGGTAGGCACATTTCCCAACAAATACTGCAAGAGGACCATGTGCGTTCAGGGAGGTAGGGGGTTCGCCACCGATTTGGTCCCTACCAATGTTGAAATTAAACCGGCACCCTTGTCATTTTCATATTTATTTCTAGATATTTTTGTTTCAGAATGGAGCACAAGTAGGTATCCAGTTTGTCAGAAATTCCATGATTCCATGAAGAATAATAGTCAAAAAGACCTGTGCATAGTTACCTGTTTTTGGATGATTTAAGACAACAACTGACATTAGCTTACAATTAGGGACTTTTCTTATGATAACTCTTAGTGCATGATTTAATGCAACTTCTGCATTTGAATTCACTAGAAAAATTTACTGATGTAGTTGTCATGAGAATGGCTCTAGTCCTCTAAAAAATGGTACTTTGGTTTGCAGGTAAAGCCAATTGAACAGGGACCACTTGGTCACACTCTCCAGGCCTTTGGTCTTTTAATAGCCAATGTTTCTATCCTCCCTGCTAAAATCAGCAAGAGTTAATGGGCGACTCAATGTTCCCCTTAAAGTCTATATTTTTTATTTCACACAACCCCCAAATGGATACCTGTATTGACTCTTCAATAGCGGGTTGTTTAGCACTTTGCAGGGGCTGGCTAAACATTACCAGGAAAGATATGTAGCCCAGCTGCCCTTCACTGAAATGGCCCATTAAGCAAAATGCTAGCTTCTGCTTCCTCTCCAGCACCCAGCATTTCAGGTAGTAATGGGTGACCTACATCGGAATCCTTTCAGCTGTGGCACTATCAATTTCCTAATGATGGGGTAAAACACTGCTTCGTACAGCCTCTGTGGTGTCACTGTGAATCATAATCAACATAGTGTGCACAGACAATGACTTCCTATGCCGACTAAACACTGATGAAATCTGGGACCTTGATGACAGCCATTCCTGTACAGACATTCCCATTTGAAATAAGTATATATTCTTAAGTGAATAATAATGGTATGTATATGTCAAAGATCTATATTACAGTATATACAGACAATACTGTAGCGGTAAAAGAGTATTAAGCGGGATGTGAAGAATGCAAGCAGAGTCATTGGCTCAAAAGCAGAAGTTTTTCCCAGAAGAGATCCTGCAACTGCAAATTTGAATGAAGAATTTAGTTCAATATGAAAATTTACCTGCATACAAGGAGTCACCCACATTAGATAAAAGCATCAAATAGCAATTATATGTTTTAAGATGGTGTTCTAGGCAAACTTGCTCATCATGTTTCCTAAGTTAACTAAATCTCGTTATAAAACTGCCCATCGAGGTGTTCCTCATCAGTGACATGGTGATATCCATGAACAGAACAACCACGCAGGAAAATTGGTGACGCGTCACTGGCTGGCAAGGGCACAGAGGAGTGCATCTCCAAATGTGAAATGCTTGGTGTCACATACAAGTCCAAGGCCATCGGAAAGTGCTTGCTGCGAGTCCCGGAATCCCACCCCTCGGATGATAGGACATTACAGCATTTCAGACCTCAGAGGGCGTGAGAAGGAAGGTGCAGCAAAGCGTCACAAAACCACCACTGAAAGGGCACCTTGTCGTTTTCATGCCTGTGTCTCGCACAGCTCACGCAGATGGGATAAGCACTGCAATCCAATTTGTTCCCCTTCCCTCTGTCAACCCCCAGGTCTCCACAGCAGAACCCAGTGATCTTCTGGGACCTTTGCAATCCATCGCCTTAAGTGCATTTATGAACAGGCATCTCTGAAGATGCCCCAGGAAGATTCCATCTCCCCAAATGTAATTACATTTCTTTCTTCTATGCATTATATATTCCAGATATTTGGCAACAACATAAATGGATGCTAAGCCGCTATATTCTCCTTGAATTATATAAATGATATTTACATGATGTCCCACACAGGCTCAGCATTTATTAGCAGCTTGGGTTTAACCATTTTTGGGGAAATATAAGCGTTAAAAGAATTAGATGGAGGATTGATTTTTTTTGTGATCAACAGAATAATAAAGGTATAAAGATGCAAGTACGAATATCAGGATAAATCTAAATGTATAGCAAGAAAAAATAATTAATTGACAAGACTGATGCTTACTTGGTCACGTTAATAGTCCTGTGAATTAGCAAAGTAGATAAGGTTAATCACTAAGCTATTTATGCCTCCAATCATTGTGTTTCCAAAAATATATGCTTTCTCCGTCCATCTATCCATCCCATCCCTTCCCCCCGCCCGTCCATCCATCAGTTCATCCATCTATCCTCCAACCTCTTATCCTGGTCAGGGTCAAGGTTTTTTTTTCCTTATTTTTACTGCAAATTCATGGCTATGGTTTTTTAAAAAAAAAAAAAAAAAGAAGAAGAAGAATATGGTAAAATAAAAGCTTGACGAGACATAAACAGAAGAAAATCTCAGATACTTGCAGGTAGCTTAGCTTCAGTTCTGTAAAATGGGCAGGTGACAAACAAACTACAAGCCTTAGACAAAGTCACAGCTGAATAGAGGTCTTTGGTTCCAGGTGACCATATCTGAAGTTGCACAGAGCAGTGCCCAGAACAGCATGGTACTAAGGCAGTGTTCCCCCATTCCTCCTGGAGCATATGGACTCTCAGCAGAGCGGGCATTTTCCTGGCCAGCGACTGCTCCAGGTAAGACCTATTTTAAAACCTGATTCAATAACACCCAATGAGTAGGTCTGATTGGACACTTCCAGTAGCTCACGCTATGCTCTAACTGCAGCTAACTGCAGCCAAAAGATGATGATAATAATGATAATCAACATTAAATGCTCCCGGAGCTGAAGTCCCAGCAGCAGAAATGTGACAGTGTATGGTCTATTATACTGTGCATTGATGCATTTTTAACGGATTTTGGTCAGCCATCATCCGTGTATCATTTTCAGAATTTCATGAGCACCCTGGTGTTTAACCCTGATACATATTAAAATATCCTGGGCTCAAAATACATGAAGGTGCTGCATGGCCTAGTTGGTTTAAGAAAAGCTATTCATCTTCATTTAATTGGGGGAAATCTCCTCTCTTGGCAGGGTCTGCCTCTCTCGATGGCGCTCCGTTCTGGAGTGTCTTCAACCTAATTCGGCGCGCAGCCTAATTACATCGAAATTTCCCTCCTGCATAATTCCATCCTTTTTTTTCCCCTGGAAAGCAAAAACAAGAAAAATTGATATCGATTGCAGCATACTTACCTTTGGATGATATAAAGGGTTATTATGCACAGTTACTATACTGCATTGCAGCTCTACAGTACGCCTAGTAATAGCTTAGTCAAGTGCTTTGATCGGTCATTAATTAGGTACATTGCAGAGGATACTCCCATAAAAAAGGGGGGGGATGAAATACCTCAGCATGTTTCCAAACACATTTGCATGTATGATCGCTGTAATTCTGAATTTTAGTTTGTAGAATTTCCTCATTTGAGTACCAGAAAGCTGAGCATGTGGCTACAATAAGTGCCAGCATTTAGCAATATAACGCTGTCAAGAGGTATTTACTATGGCATGTCGTACACACTGCCGGTGTTTCGTGGTAAAGCATCCCGGATGTTTCTTCCATTAGTCGTCTTGTGTATCATTGAGGCATGACAGCGAGAAGACATAATGCCAACCATTAGTGCACAATAAAGGACCAGAAATTTATGACTGTCGGTAAAAAATTACTATTTGTTTGCAGATTTATTAGCAGAATGTTCCCGAAAAGGGCTCAGGGAAGAGAAAGAACCTGCGTGAAAAGTGAAGTATGAACAGGGGCTTTGCCAGCCGTTCCCACACGAGGCCTGAGGCAGCAACAGTGTGGGCCCTGAAGGCATCACAGGGGCCACTGGGCCATGTGACACCCGGCAATCTGTCACTTTCATTAACGAAGCCTAAATATAAACCGACTGCTGCTTCAGTTAAAAAATCAGGTTGTTTCTTGGGAAAATACAGCACTAATCCTCACTTATTTAAGAACTAAGGTCGACACTGAAGAGCACAAAGAATAACTGTTGTTTCATGTGTCATAATTGTTGCTTTATTGACTTTAAATTGGTATCTGATAAATATGTTTGTATCTTTAAATATTACAGTGAAAATTCAGATTAGACTTAATATTTTATTATATGTCAACTGTCAGATTAGTGTACAAACAGATTCACGTCTACTGGCAGATTAAAAATTACGTGAATTAAACAGACTGGATTGTTCGCTTGTTAAAATTGACCAATCTAACCTAATCTAAATCTGTCCTTGGAAAATACACAATAATATTCAACCCAAAACTAATTAAGGTCTGGTAATTAAAAATCCTTCTTATCTGATAAGTTTGTCGTGCAATGCTTGCAAACTAAGTAACGCAAACAGTAAATTCTCAGTATTAGCTAGAGACGTGTAAAATGTGGAATCATTAAAGAACAATAACTTATATACTTACCCTGTTATCCAGTACTTAAGCATCAAGGCCACATCTCCAGTTAACAAGAAAGGGGCCTACAGACATCAGCAAACCTCAGCTTTATAGCCTTCTTAAAACTGCTCACATGATCACCATATGTTTAACATTAGAAACAAGTGGCTTAAGCACCTTAGGGTGACTCTGTTGACAAAGGTGCTATATAAAAAGAAACTGAATTGAAAAAGGTACTCTAGTTAGCACTGCAGAGAAACAATGTTTCTCATGCATTTGATTAATGATAATTTATGTATATCTTTCACATCATTCCATAACTTATCTATAATTATCACTTATCTATAAACACTGATTCATTCATTTTTACAGTATGAACTGACACTGGAGTGACTTGAATATAGAGGTGTTTAGGTAAGTTCTGGAAAGCCTGGTAGTGATTTTGTTTCTATAACCTGCTACGTGTCTAGGTGACTGATGCTGAGTGCTTGATTCATGCTCAGAGAGAACTTTGTCACATACTGTACGTTACCATTAACAAATACAGTGATGAAAAGCCAGTGCTACATGGATTCAATGCCATTGCGGTGAGACCCCACATTCTGATGCTGGTATCACTATACACTGTTCATTATCCTCTCAGCAGGGCCACATGGTCAAAGGGAAAAAAGAAAAAGTGTGATTCACAGTCTAAACATTCGCCAAAAGCAGCTCCAGTGCAAGATCAGTGCTCAGCGCTGATCGATATGTGCTACCAGACACAAATGGGACAGAAAGAGCAACACCGCCTAATATAATGGGCAGCATTTCCACAGAGGAAGTGCCATCGATCTGCCTGGCACTGGGGCTACTATGGGAAATAAACACTCAAGCAATCTGTCAATATTATTTAAAGAAAATCAACAGGTCACAGTAATCAGAAGCGCATGCTGGGAAGTAACTGGTGCCAGGCTGGGTATTTCCCAGGGAGAGACAGCATGCAAAGAAACATTGGTGCGTACAGTGTGGCTCCAGGGGCTATCAGGCGTGAGGGATCCTCAGCACCCAGATGTGACCCATGAAGGCATGGGGAGGATATGCACCCAAAACAAAAAAGCCCAGGGCATGGAAACCTGGAGGTATGGCGCCAGCCACTAAGTCAGCCCTGAAAAGCCATTGTTATTCATTATTCTGCACCTCACATGCTTCTGTTATCAAAAGCTGAATGTGCTTTTCTACTTTCTTGCTGAGGTCGGCTTTGCATGCAGGGCTGCAAATAAATTAGGCAGCTGCCAAGGGTCCGATTGATGTCTAAAGTCATTATAATATATATATTTTTAAATGATCGTTATGTTGGTGTAAAACTGCGCTATTATGTCTGCCAAAGTGTGTTAGCTTAGCCATCTCAAAACCTCTGCTAAAATCACCCCAGTATTTCCAGCAACCATACAACACACCCATGTATTTTTTGATTCAACCACTAGCACACACTTTGTACAGCTAATCAATATCTCATTGACATTTTAAACTAATTAAGTTAATTAATTGAGCTGGTGGTTATATTTAATAAATACAGGGAATGGCAGGGGTGCCCCTGAGGAGAGGTTTGGGAATGGAAATGTTCATTAAGCCATCCAACAAGATATCAATAACTTTTTGGAGAACAGAAGAAATTTCGTTACTTTACTTCAGGGGACACGAATAATGTAGTAGCACACAGTTAATTAATGCATTAATTAACGAGTAATTAAGCGTTTGTTAAGTACTTATCCCATGTTCATTCATCATTAATCAATCATGACAGTTCAAGTATTTCAGGGGGAAAGCTATATTAGTTCATGTTTTGTTCTTGAGTAATAGATGAGTTAATAAGTAATGTTTGCCCCCTCAAGTTGTCTTATCATTATTAACTAATTAACTGTTAAGTAATATAGTACCTGAATGGAATACAGGAGCTGTCATGATTAATTAATGATGAACAAGCATGGGATCAGCATGTAACTAACACTTAGATGCTGGTTAATTAATGCATTATGTAAGCATGTACATCATTCACCCCCCCCCCCCCAGTAAAGCGTGAATGAAATTCTTAAGCTAAATTGTGTGCTTACTATCTTAATAAATAGTTTAAATTGTTTTTTGACTGCCTAAGACTTTTGCACAGTACTGTACATGGGTGGCTCTACAGTAGCTATAGGCAAAGCTGTCAGTTGCTTAGTGACCCTGAACTGCTTGTATTGCCGAGAGAGTGAAATGATCATCAATTTTACTGGTAGGGTGGCTTCCCAAGTAATGCTTTGCCTAGGGCCCTGGAAGAGGTAGATCCAATATGCGACAATTGGGAAAGACATGTGAGAAAAAAGTATGGAAAAGACCCAAATGGAAAAGTTCCATTTCATCATGACTAGAGTTATGAAAAGCTGGACCAATTACTAATGTTTGTTTCCCTTCAAAGCCCTATTTTTTGGCAAGGAGTTCATGGTATATGTGTATCATTTTCATGTATTTGTCAATAAGTATAAGTATACAAGTGGCATATCCATATAGCTGTAATTAGAATCTGAACAACCCCCCATCTCTAATCTAATATAGTCTAATATAATATAGTAAAGAGAATAAATAGCAAATTCCAGGAAATCTCATGAGATTACAGTTTCTCTAATGGCTAAAGGAAAATTCCCTTAGACCCAAACTGCACTGGTTCGGGTCGATCTCTGCCATGATACTTGTAGTAAATGGAATAGTAAACAGAATATCCACACTAGTTTATTAACTGATACACAAACATTTTTTATTTTGTCAGTTCAGTAAGTCTGATTGGTTCAAAAATTAAAATGAAACCACAAATTTTGCTACCTTCAATTAGAATTATCATGTAGCAAAATGGCACCTTTAAAAGTGTTTATGATCGCTATTTGTTTTGCATAATATAACTGAACATGTCAGCACTTTTAGTTTTGATTTCTGTTTCATATATTGAAATAATTCAGCCAGTTCTGTTTTTGTTATGACTGTCAGAACGAGTTTTAGAATAATCGCGATGAGAGAATGTCTGCTTCAGCACATAGACTTTTGATTTTTCTGATGCCTTGTCATCAAATACTCTCCTGAATATATAATGGACCTCCAAAAGAAAAAAAGCCTCTTTACATCCTATTACAACAGAATTGGAAATCAGCAGCGGCCAATGAAAATGACCCGGATCAAAGGCCTGTCGCTATGTGGAGTCCCGGGCTGCAGAGATTCTGATCACACGTAGTGACTGAAAGGCCTCAGCCTTCTGTTAGAAGAGCTGCCTGCTCACCAAAGGCAGAAGAGTAACAAAGCGGCTTAACACTGCAGGAGTGTTTCAGCAAGACACTCTCAGAACTTCTTAAAACAATACATGTGCATTCCACATAGGGCAGAACTATGATTTTCGTTTTTAATAATGAGTTACTTGCTAATTTTAGTGATGTTTTACCATAATTTACATCATGATTATGAACTATTATATTTTTTTCAGTAATGGAAACAGCACTGTAAATAATTCTAGCACTCTACTGTCAAAGGGTATAATTTAGTAAAAATAACAACAACAAAAACAACAGCACAAGACACAAATATTTATTCAACAAATGAACTGGAATTATTTTAATAATTAAATGACAGAGAATGAACACACAACAACAAAAACAAAGACACTTCCATTACAAAACAAACTTTATGATTCAATGGTGATGAAAAACAAGATCATACACATTTAGAAGCAAAAGAACGGGTTGCCACATGGGCACACTGATCTTGTTCAATGTACATATGCAGGTGACAATAATACACCCATGAAGACTGAACAGGCATTGATCACATAATCAAAGAGAGAAACTGTACCCTAAAAATACATTTTACTTTATATGAGCCTGAAATGCAAATGGTGTCCCTGCAGTATTTAAAGGTTTTGGAAATGCACTGTGCAAATACACATCTGACATCCGTATGATGCAGGGGTCCACAGCCTATCCCAGAAGCTATGGGCACAAAACAAGGAACAACCCAGGATAGGGCATGTGCGCTCTAATCCCAACAGGATGATCTTGACCCCTACCCAGCCCTAACTTTGACCATAAGAAACTAAACAAATTACAAAATTTTTGGCATTTTTAGTTTTTTGATTGCATTCTCTTATGTTGGTGGGGACCTGAAAAGTGGTCTTCACAATGTACAAGTAATACTGTGGGGTACATTTGGTCTCCACAATGTAACGTAAACATAACACACACACACACACACACACACACACACACACACACAGGTGACCTCACAATGAATGATATGAGAAGAACTTGTCAACAGTGCTAACCATGCCACCCATATATATTTGAATAATTACTCTAATTGTGACAGTGAACTGATGATAAAAATCAGGGTTCTGGTAAAGAGTGTGGCTAACATGGGACCAAGTACATAGTAACTCATGCAAGCAGCATTTCTAATGTATTTGGGTAATACCGCACGTTACACTGATTCACTACAATGATACAAAATTTAACCAGTATGTTTACATCTTTGGATACTTGACTGCTTGGAAAATTTGTATGAAGGATAAAAGTAATTTATGGGTCGTATTCTGCATGCACACTCTCCAATCAGCCCTTTTTCTTAATCATTTTAATACCCTCTTCTCATTTATATATCTTAAAGGCACCAAAAAGTCTTGGTAAAATAATAGGAGCAGTTTGTGTTAAATAATATAAATATGACTCCAGCTGTCAGAGAAACCCCCTTCACACAGCTGCTGACTCCTATATGTGCCAGAGGTGAGTCTGACGTGACAGAAGCCTGATTCCCAGGCAGGATGCTGAGGCCTGCAGAGGCACGAGCTCAGACTCACCAGCTCCTTCTTCTTCATGCACTCCATGAGGATGATGAAGAGGTGCTGCGCCTGCGTCCGGCTGTAGTTGAAGGTCTTCTGGATGGTGACGAGCAGCTGGTCCCTTAAAGACTCGTTAATGATCCTGCGGAGCAGAGAGGGACATGCGGCGATTAAGGAAGGTGGAAAATGACTGTGGCGAGGGGGAGGAGGAGAGGCAAGCAAAGGGATGCTGGGAACAGCCGGAATACAGCTAACATACAGGTGTTTTTTTTTCTTTTCGTTAAACGTTACGTTAATGCCTGTAGACTCATGCAATAGATCCGGCAAGTGTATCTATTTAAATCATATACAACTTGAAAAATTTACCAAATGTTTCTTTTAAAAATGGCATTATATCTGAATATGATTTCAATGCATTTTTAAATCACTTTCTAGTATCACCAAATGATGCCCAAATGAATGAAATAAATTAAATCACCTTATCATCAAGATTTTTGAAAGACCTAAACTGCACTTGCAAAAAAATCACTGCAGATGAAATACTTCCTGCTATTTGAATATTTCTTTAAATATATTTGTATTTTTTTTCTGAAATACATATTAGTCATTTGAAGAAACACTGAAAAGTACAAATTCCATCAATTTCACAGAACCTTACACAAGAAGCTATATCCTAAAAAGTTTTTTGATCTTTACTTCTATGTTTCTTTTCCTGTGGTAGATATTTTTTAAAATTGAAAATCTGGATTTAAAAAAATTATATCATTAAGAGATCATAAAAAAATAAACACAATCAGCAGAAAAATCTCTAAATGACAACTTGACCAGCTATATAATAAACACTCCATTTCAACACTGTTAAGAACTTGTTTCAGAAGTTCATTCCTCATTATCAGTCAGTAATGAATCAGAGCTGCTTGACAGTGCGCGCAGACCATACCCTCCTTCTTCAGAGTATTTGTGCCCGAAGGCCAGGATGTCTGAAGCCCGGCCACTGCCATCACAGACCACAACAGGCACAGGGGGGGTGTCTCGCAGGTACTCCAACACGATGGAGATCACGTTGGGCCCCCCTTCCACGATGAGCGCCACCACAGGGACCCCCTGTCCGATTCCTTCCAGAAATTGAGAGAAAACGCTGTTAGCTTTGGCAGCAAGGTCACTCTGAGGTTCATGCTTATCTTAGCTTATTTCAGCCATGCCATTATTCCATCCATCCATCCATCCATCCATTTTTGTAACTGCTTATCCTATTCAGAGTTGCAAGGGGTCTGGAGTCTACCCTGGAGGCTACAGGTGCAAGGCAGGGAACAACTCAGGATGGGGCACCAACCCATCACAGGGCACATTCACACATCATCCACTCCCACACCATTCACTCACACACCATTCACTCACAAACCATTCGCTCACACACCATTCACTCACACATCATTCACTCACACACCATTCACTCACACACCATTCACTCACACATCATTCACTCACACACCATTCACTCACACACCATTCACTCACACACCATTCACTCACACACCATTCACTCACACATTTTTGGATTGTGGGGGGAATCTGTAGTACCCAGAGGAAACCCCACAATGATACGGGGAGAACATGCTGGTCCTAG
>JAODJW010000040.1:11411162-11428725 GCA_026777045.1 Hyperopisus bebe | reverse complement strand
ATTTTTGGATTGTGGGGGGAATCTGTAGTACCCAGAGGAAACCCCACAATGATACGGGGAGAACATGCTGGTCCTAGAGGTGTGAGGCATCAGCGCTATCCGCTTCGCCACCATGTCACCACCACTGTTCCCTATAATGTTACTAATATTAGGAAACAATTTGAAAGACTTCATGATTCAAAGAATGTAAAGACATGACATCACATACTAAGAGATGCCTTATGACTGCAAGCAGAAGAGTTCAAGGTCATTCTCCTCCACACACACAACCATCTGGCCGACCTTTACTGCACCAACCCAAGTCTCTTATCTTATTGTCTCATGTTCTATGTAATCAAGCATTTAATTAAGAACTCTAATCAGAAACGATTAGTATGGCTAGCCAATAAGCAGACTTTGATCCCAACGTGATAGGTCAATGCTTTCAGTGTAACAGATTTATTTGACATTAAATATTTAGAAAGACGTAAGATGATGCAAATTAAAAGAGGCAACAGTCAACATTACAGGAGTGATGCAGTAGGTTTATTCCTCAAAATGTGAAGAAAAACAAAATCATTAGCCGGAATGATCAGTTGGTAGCATTATGTACTATAATACATAAACTCTTATAACAGACCGTCAAGTAGACTGTTCATATCCACCATATCTACAGAAGACAAAGCTTCTTATTCTCAGCTTCAGCCAATACATATTGGCAGATATAGCATTCCTCAGATTTAGCAGAATCAGGGCAATGAAGAAAGCTCTAATTTTGACATACAGTGAAAATGTATTGCAATTTTTATGACTATGGTTGATCACAGTAGTTTTTCACAAAGGAAAACATTTTCTAATAGGCGTCAAATAGCAAATCAGCCTTCTAAACTTTTGGCAAGGAAAGTGATTGACTAAAACTCCAGGGGACATAATGTCTAACAGATTACAGCAGTAAAGGAGGAACAAATTGCAGCTGATTTCAAATCACAGTGGCTGGGGCTGGCTGTCACATGTAAGCCCATTTGTGTACAGGAAGAATTCATGGAGCATCTACAAGAGTTCTGATAACTCAGCTTGTATAGCAGTATGGCAATCAGTTTTTAGGCATCATCAGACACATATGCAACTTGTCAAAACTAGAAATCCCTGTGTGATTTTAATGTGACATAAATATGCCCCCCCCCCTCCCCCCGATTAGCGCACACGGAGTTCGTGTATGTGTGTGGGCATGCTGTCTCAGCGAAATTCACACACTGTGGTCTATATAATTCACATCAAGCTGGGAGCAGAAAGGGCTGGAACCGGAATCTCAATCTGTACTGTCACTGTGCTCAGAAACAGGCACAGTTACATAAATAAGCCTATTCTCAGCATTATCAACTTCAAAGCTGATAATCATCTGTGAGTCTTGCATCTGAAGTAGGAAGTTGTTGCTTGTTAGTTTTCACACAGTCATATTTTTCCCTCTCCGCATTAATTCCCAGTGAAAAGGCATGTTTCAGACGATGACAGTGAGCGAATGCAGGCATGTAATGTCAACTGCAGATACAGCTGGATAGCACAATGTCCAAAGTGCAGGAACATCATTCGTGACAATTTAACAATGACTCTAATAAGCCTATTAGCACTAAAAAAACAGTAGTACTAAGTTACAATGTCTGCATAATAATGGATAATGATCAGATCAAAGGACAGTGGCTGACACATAGAATTCATTATTATATACTTATACAGTACTGCCATTGTAACATTACCGTGCTTAACCACTACTGATGGATTCCTCAAATGCTGAATTAATCAGAAACTTACATTTTCTAAAGATATTTTTATCACGTGTATGTTTATTTTCATAGGAGATGTCATTAGTATTGTGTACTTCATGAAAATGACTTTCATTGCTACAGGAACAACTGACTTATGAACAATTTTGGATTCTCAGCAGACCCAAGATTCTATATTTAGTCTGGGAATATGGGAGGAAAAGCAGGCACATATAACAGGATTGAACAAATCTATTTATGCATGGAGTGAGTCATTAGAAACGCATTTGGGCTGCTGTAAAGATGCAGGCTGGGGTGGCACATTCCTGGGTGACGGGCGAAGACATCCCTGAACCAACGCTGGCTGCTCTCCCATGCAACTACCCTGGAAAAAGGGGGAGGGTCTCTTTGAACCTCAAACCAAACTATGTCTGTATCAGCTAACATCACACTGCAAATATGCAATCATTCTGACCAAGTCGTTTTTGTCTTGAAGAATCAGTTTTTCCATAAAGTAAGAAAAATGAGCACAAGAAAAGTACCTCATAGTGGAGTTGGAAGATGGATGGGCGGAAAAGGTCACTTTAGTTGGAACTTGCTATATATAAAACAGTTTTCTTAAAGGATAAAGGGGACGAATAAATATCACAACTAATAATAATAATTATAATAATGATAAAAATAAGATATTCACGGTAATGTTATGAAGATGATGCCCATAAATAATAAAGAAAGAAATACATAAGCATTGCTCACCAGTGACAGACTGTTATTTTTGTTTTGTGCACATTTGCTCACATTTCTGTTTAAAGTAAACAGAAAAAAGCAGATATACATCTTCAGTCATAAAAATAAATACCCGAGCCCTATCAATTCTTTTCAGGTCTGTGCACCTTCTCATTTGAACGTTCGGTATCGATCACACAACTATATAACCAACCAATTAATGAAGGAATCAATGAAATCATACAGAAAGAAAAAAATCTGAATATATAAAATGTCCTTTCTTTCCTTTTTTCCCCACAGTCGGAGTGTCCCTATAGTCAGATCAGGTGTGTGGCATTTCTTGGAGTGAGAAAAAATGCAGCGAATGGAAAAATGGAGAGGAAAGAAGAAGGGGGGGGGGGGGCGTGGACGACATGAGCAATGCGTGTGCGGGATTCAGCAGGGGGGGTAAGATGCTGATGATGACTAGTAAGCGTCCCTTTGCCTTCCCAGCCCCCATGTCAGATTCTCAGGCATAGGATGACAAAGGGAAGTCCACAGGCCATGTGAACAGATGGGCAGATCGTCAGAGCGCTTCCCCATACCGTGCGTCTGCATTTCCCCCAGCTCCCACATTTCATAGCCACCCAAATGTGGCGTGTCCATGTGGGATAGGATGGCGGTCGCAAAAATGTACGTTATTGGACACTGTCACGTATGAGTCAGGTTTGAGGGACAGCTGTTTTTATGCATTTTGGAGTCTATTAGCCTAAGAACCACCATGGACAAACAAAATGCAGTGAACCCCCCCAACATATTGACAGTGAACATACAGAGCGATGGGTCATGGCTGTTTATGCATGTTACTGTAAGCGTCACATAGCATATATAGCAAATTAAGATGGACAAAAATGCTACTGAAAAGTGTTTGGTTGTCCATTAATTATGATGTACTAGTATGCATTTTTGTTGAAATGAGCCATTTCAATTTTTTCGTTCTCAGCCTGTTCCAGTCATCAGAAGGGTTTCTCCAAGAAAGTAAGTATCGGCAGCTTCATTACAACTCTGGGTGGGGGGGGTGGGGGGTTCGTAAAAGCAATGTGATGCCATCGATCTTCATTTCAGCAAAGAATCATGCGGAACGCAGCGGAATGGAGTTCTTACACAAGAGAGTCAAAAGTAATCAATCAATAAACATTCTTCTCAATTAAGAAACGGGACTTTCTCATTCAGTTTTTATTACATGTGCTGCCGTGAAAAGCTGTTTAAGCACTATATGGTGCCTCATACTGTTCACAGCTTCAACACTGAGATAAACTGACAGAGTAGCATGTTGTGACAGGGTGAAAATAAAACAGAGGGAATATAAAATTTTAATCCCATCCATGTGCTGGCATTAAATCTGTGGTCACTGCGTGGATTTTCATTGCTAAAGTTATATTTAAGAATCTTTTATTGGTAAAAAGAAGGAGAAGTTGCTGGGATATCATTGTCTCACTGAGGATCACGCAAAGATATCATTTCTGTTAAAGGATATGAATCAGTCACTCAGAGGTCGCCAGGTCAACAAGGAGTACATTATGGACAATGACATCTTGTCAAGGAGACAGGCCCACTATGCTAAATTACTGCAATCACTTCCAAAGCGCAGGCCAAGAGTTCGATCTGAAGTTTTCCCATGTTATCTGGGTGCAGTGATCACGCCACTGGCTCCGTACTCACGAGTATTAATCTTCTGAAGTGAGATGTGCTTCTCCAGCTGCCTGCGGAGTTTGACTTCAGCTCCATACTTTCCGGTGGTGCCGTTGTCAGCCAGGATGAAGTGAGAGTGCAGGCTGTTAAGGACCGTCAGCTTGCTAAGAGGATTTGACATGGTCTGGTATGGCCTGACCACCTGCTCAAAATATGGAATGGGGACCAATTAGCATGTAGAAGCAGACAGAAGTTTAAAAGAGGCATGGACATCATTAATTGCCACAATAAGACAGACAGTAACAGTTAAAGAATTTTGTTAGTTGATATATAATAATCTACCTATTCAAAAATGTTAGTACAACTGGTAAACCAGATATATTCTATACTGTAAATATGGACACTGGGGGCCATTTAACTCTCCCGCCCAATTTGGTAGGATTCTTTATTGGGCTTGATAATATCTTTGAGCATTTTTGATTTGGCTTGGAGTATGAATAATTACTTTTTTTCCCTTTTCTTACTCTGCTTCAGTGGCAACCAGAGTAATTAAAGATCCAGCCCCGCTTGAGGTCTAAAGGCCCAAGGAGTGAATCTGCAGTCTTTTGCTGTCGGTTGCTGTTCCCAGAAAGTGGTTTTTAACATTTTAATTTCACTGCCAGAAATTCGGCAACTGAAACATGCTGTCTTCTCAGTCAATTGATCAATTGGACCATTGAAATGTTTAATTATGAAGCATGTCATATAATTATTGAGGCAGTTTCTGGAAATTGGCTCTTTACTTACTAGTACTTTGTATCTGCATTATGGACAATATAACACACACAAATTTGATAACCCCAAATTTTTAGATATACTGTATGTGTCTAGAATATTTAAGCATTATCAATGTAACACTGGGTCCATTGAGTCAAAAATATGAATTGACAATGATCAAATGGTTAGCATGACATCACTGTGGCCCCCTACTGGATAAGTGAACTAAGATGCAAAAACCTTAGCAGGTCTTGTAAAAATTGTTATAATCATTATTATAAGTAGTATTATGCTGAGCAAAAAAGAGCTTATTGCCAAATACCCAGTAACAGTATTTCAATCCTATATAACTGTATTTGACTATTATGCTTGATGTTCATGTACACAGAGTTGATATACAATTATAAAGAGCCAGTACAGACAAAAATAACAATTTACATTGATATGATTTGTGGTTAATTGTTGGTTACTCCATAACATGATCTTATATATTATTTAAATATGCACCTCTACTCATTCATGCAAGTTATGGTGTAACTGCAAGATGCTGGCAAAGACATTTTTGCCCATTTTATTTATCTATTCATTCATTTAATAAATCATGTTGTATAACTTAAGAACCCAAATGTCTTAATTTTCTTAACAATACTAGCAAAAAATCGGGACACTAAAACAGTTGGTTTACTGTAAACTAGCTTCTGGCCTGTAATGTGTCATTCATTTTGCAGCCTTCTGTCATTTGTGCTTAATCACTCTGCTGGAGCTCAGTAATGAGTTTGCATCATGTAACAGAAATCGAAGAGGCTTTCTTAATGTGAGCTGTCATAAATTCACGTTCACATGGTAATACGCGTAATTCTTCGACAACCTGATGAAGGCAAGGAAACACTGGCAGTAATTAACATCTCAGTAAGGAAAGATATGTGGTTTAATTTTTTCAATTTTAGAAACATACGTTTTATTTTTTAAATATTACATTTTACATTTACTCAATGATCCACTAGGAATTGTGAAAAGATATTTCGTTTCGGGGACAGATCCTGTGTAATCGATTATTACATTAATGGGGGTATTATTGTCTAATCATTAAAGCGGAGCCTAGAGGATGCAGGATCTCCATTTCTGCAGCCTCTCCAAAGCACTACGCCGCCCTAAATCCCCTTAGCTTCTTAGTTACCAGAGCAGCAGTCGGTGGAAGGCTGATGTAATACAGGCAAATAGGGTGAAAAATGTTTCCTTTTTCTAATCAGACACTGTGCTGAACTGCATCATTTAGCATTTAGCATAAATTACTGACAACACCGGAAACTATGCTGCAAATGTAAAGCATATTTTATAGCAGTTTGAATGGACTGTTTGATTGAATTAAGGGCCCGTAGGAATGGCTCTTTGCCATTCTGTGGCGTTCTCATGTGTCATTATAATGGTATTAAGTGTTTCTATACAGAGGTTAATTTCAGTTACAGATGACTGGTGTTTTGTTGTCTTGTCACATTCAGATATCCCTGATAGCAGCGTACTCTTATCTTGAGACAGAGAATGCGAATGGTTGACCTAGCTGTCCTATATTCATCTCATACTGGGTAAGCGCATCACGGATCAGTGGGACGGTGATATCTGTTAGCCAGAGAATTGATTCTTTTCCATTACTTTTTTCTTACAGACACACACACACAGCAAATAATGGCCAAATGTCTGTATACCAATACTTACTAACGTTACACTATCGCATACAAATGTATTATATCTAACCACCTGTCACAGAAGATGTAAAAGCATTAATTCAGAGAATGAGGTGACTATCTCATAAATAGAGAATGACTGTACACAGGCACATACGTCTTTGCCGATGAGGTCATCCTGATTCTCCACAATTCCCCAGGGTGCGATTCCAATAGTGCAGATCTTGCCCCTGGATTTTGAGGCATGGTCCTTAAGTGCATCCCCCACGTGACGGATCACGCCTGCGGACGGTCATAACACACAGCGTTTCAAAAGAATACAAGCCCTGCCTACACTGCAGCCAGACCTGATTACATGGATTTTCATTATTAATAAGCACCTACCGTACACTCATCGGACATGACAGAATATTAGCTCCTGTTTTTCCGTCTTCATTACGATGATATAAAAAATATGATGGTACACTGACATTTTCATCCACCACCAGGCTACCCAGGTTAAGCTCGGTTTTATAGCTTAGAAGATAAAAACTTAGGATCTTCATGAGATGTTCACATAAAACGTCCATATTTCTTTTGAATAAAAACTAGATGATGATCTTAAATTTCGAGGACATAAGTTCAAGTTACTTACATAAGTCTTTCATGAGTTGCTCAGTTTATGTAAATCCTACTGTCTGCATCGTGTGAACAATATGCAATTCATAAATGCTTTCAGAAAAACCTTTTTACAATGTTGGGTGTACACTGGGTGTGATGGACAGCCTCTGCATTTCACCTGAAAATGGGAGCTACAAGCACAAGGCATTGAATAATCCAGGACAGGGTGACAACCCATCAGAGAGCATACACATCATTTGCACCTACAAACAATCTGGCAACTCCAATTCGCCCAAATGTGTTTTTAGACCGCGATGGGAGAGAGCGTAAACTCCATATATGGAGAACCAGGGTGGAGGCTTGAATCCTGGGACCAGAGGTGAAAAGCAATAGTGCAAACCATTGTGCAGCCATGCCGCCCACAATGATCATATGTGCAAGGTACATTTCCCACAATGCTTTGCAATGATTGGGTAATATGATTTTCAAGGTGGTTTCCTTCAGGAATGAACACAATGACCACAATACACCATAATTACTTTTAAGTACTGGTAAATAACTGTTCTTAGCACATTCTTAATAATTCATCACCCATGCCATAATATGCAGGTCCCTCACCTGTGTTCACTCCCCCAGTGAAAATCCATGCCCCTGTTGTCATTGCTGCCTTAATGAGCCCTTTACCAAAGACCTGCTTGAGTTTGGGCTGCAGCTCAAAGTTCTGCAGTCCGCCATGGACCGAGATGAGGAGCTTGGGAAGGTCCAGCTGCCACTCCTTAGTCATCAGGTGCAAGAGAAGGTCAGGCTTGGTGTCATATGACACCCTGACGTACTACAAGAACATGACAACCAGAAATAGCAGTTACATATTTTCACATCAAGCCAAAAAAATTGAACACCAGAATGTACATGGTAAAATTATTTGATGGAAAATAAGCAATAGTGTTTGCTGACAAAATGCAATTATATTAAACACCTGTATCTAATTAATATTTCTTTATTATTCACATACAATCTAAAGTCAGCCTGGGTGGTACAAAGCTCTTGCTTAAGATAAAAATGAGTATGTATCCAAAAAAAAAAAACATCATAATGACAATATCATTATTTTTATTATTATGGCACAAACCAGTTTTGTCAAAGAAATATCATAATTAATGCAATTCACCTGGTTAATTATTTAACGTTAATTTAGTGAATATGGCTGATGCATTACTGGAGGTAGTAGCGTATTATTTATCTGAATGACATTCAGCAAATATATTTTATAACGACCTATTACATAAGACACACCATAATTATGCACTATATTTTGGAAATGTATACACTAATTGCAAATGATTAGTAAATGTGCAGTATTACGAACACAGACTACCTAGATGAGTACCTTATTAGCCTACTCTAATGATAATGAAATGGCTTACAATTATTTTGCAAAGAGTTTCCTTTTGAAACCCTTTAAAATGCAATGCTTTCATTCAGATTTTACCATCATAGTCCTACTTTTAGACTCCACTACCTGCAATTGATTGTATTAGCAAAGCATAGCTGAGATGTTACTGACCTAGTAGGTGGAAGTCTACACTCACCATTGCTTTGTTAGAGTGTCCCCCTCCCTGAAACTCAATGGTGCCGAAGGCATCCGTGGGGCTGATCTGCGTGTGCTTGCTGACAGACCACTTCTCCAGCAGGCTGTCATTTTTCCTTTCATTCTTGTCATTCTGACTGGAGGAGATGCTCGGGGGCAAACCGACGTGCTGACCAATCAGACGTCCGCAGCAGCACCTGTGAAAGGCGGGGGATCACACATTGGGCTCTCTTACATGAAAACCGCCAGTGGCAGATCAACCTGTGTTCCTGCGAGATAGGAAGTGACATAAAGGCCCAAAATCCGTCTAAACACACATAAGCACGACTGTGGAAAAGTAAGATTTACTGTACTTGAGGCATTTATAGAATCAGGGATAAACAGCTCAATGAAATCTTTCATGAGCAGCACAATCACGTTATTCATTCATAACGGTTTTGTATAATTTGTCCTGCCCTGTTACAGTTCGATTAAAAATCGAATGATCACATGATTCTGCAGTAATAAATTTCGACTGGCTGTAGAATTAAATTGAACGTCAAATTTAATTATAAGCTGTGGTGTCTCAAAACAGAATCTTCTCCTGGACACAAACACAGGCAATGCAGTTTGAGCGCTGGAGTCAACAACAATCCCCGTCAGGGCTATAGACACAGATGTTTCCATCTGATCTTTCCTTTCAAGGTCAAACCGTAGTAACTGAACAGTTCAGCTTCTGCTGCTTTCAGTAATAATGAGTCTCAGATAAAAGCCTCGTCTGTGAGGGACACATTACAGAATCCATACATGACATTTTGCCAAATCTAACGCCGTTGTGGCAGCAAGATTCTCACTGAATATTTTATGAGTGTTTCCTCATTAAACTGGCATCATCCTACCCCGATTCTCCTTCTTGGTGCAGGCTTGCCTGTTTGTATAGAGATATTCTTAACAGACTGCGTATGCCTCCCATGTGAAACGTTTTTCATGGGTGATCCCTGGTCAACAATTAATAGAAATAAGAACACATACAGATACTCTTCGCTAACTACATCGCTATCTTTGCATCAGCAAGGCATTGTGTGCATTCGTGTAAAACCCATAATGCACCTGGACCGGTACATATGAAGATAACGTGTTTCTTACCTGTGGTGGTCTTTTGTGCTTATAATTACATGTACACATTCTCGCTTGCTGAAGGCTCTTTCTATCCAGGACTTCTGTGCCTTGGGAAACAAAAAAGGGAGGGGGGGGGGGGACCGAGTAATTTAATTTTCATAAATAAGTTAATAAGTTCTGGCTGAACAACAGGAAGCCAAATGTCAACAATACGCACACGCTGGTGCAATGCTGGGAAAAGGTATAGATAAAGAGGAAGCAAAACATGGCCAGAGTAACTCATTTTTGACTAGTACTATAAAGAAACCATAGTGATGCTTCAAGGAAAATCACCATTGGGGTGTACAGCTGCTGCAGGTTGTAAGGCACTGTACGCTAGTCATGGGCACACTGTTGACAGCTGTACAAACTACAAGTATCTTACTTCCAATCTCTTATCAAAGGGCTAAATAAATGCGGGGGGGGGGCAAATGCACAGCCACCTACAGATTCTAAATTCACACCAGTAGATTGACAGCAGGTGAGAAATGTCTTCATTCCCTTTAATGTTTGAAAAATGTAAGAGGCTTCACGCATCTCCGTCATATTTATAATGAAACTAGACCCCGCTCTTAACCTCAGAAGTGAGGCACAAAGATGAATGATACAAACATTCTCAGATGTCAGGAGGACTAGGTGAGGAAATCAATGTAACACAGAGCTCAAGATCTCTTCCTGACTTAGATCTCCTGCTGAAGCCTGACTGGCATGACAGCACCACCTCATTCTCCTCAACACACCCTGTTCTCTTTCATATACAGTAAATGAATGATGGGGATCCACTGGAACCTGACTCACATGCTCACGCTGCTGCCATCCATCATGAGTCCTCACAAACCTGCCCACACACACACGTACACAGGAGGGCGGTGCATGGCTCAATGGGCTACGCCTCTGTGCCTGTGACCAGAATCTCGCCCTCAGCAGAAAAGTCACACGTCCGCCGGGCCCTTGATCAAGGCCCTTAAACTTCAGCGTGCTCCACGGGCCCTGGATAGACGGCTGACTCTGCGATTTGGGCCCCAGGCTTCACTCTCACCTCTATATGTGCGTAATTGTCTCAAAGGAGAGCATGATAAGCAAAGCGGAACCTTAGGAAATCCAGAGTGCTTGTGCCAATGGCAACATATTGTTTCATGAACACTAATGCAGAAATTCAACACTTTAGTCAACATTCGCAGACCACGTGCAACAAAGGAAGCAACAAAGAAACTGGAGGCACACTTAGGATTAAATAAGAGAGTGACTGTCACTAAAAGAATATTAAAATATAACCTGTTAAATGTGATTTTTTTGTGTCTCATGATGATATATAATGATAAACAAAGATACACCAAACAAGCCAATACAGTGACTACAGAAGACAAATAGATTGCCAATCGCATTATCATATTGCGGCATTGGAGGATTAAAAGTGTTTCGACCACTTTTGGAACATGGCTGCTCTTACCCTGCAAGGCAAAGAGGTGGATTTACAGGGAATCTTGGCAAAACGGCTGGCGGTCGGTGGATTTTACATCTTTATAGCCTGCAATGTGAGTTTTCTCTCTGCTTAATTGCAGCACCGCTACAATGCAAAGTTGACAGCCTGGGTGGTAATTAAAGTTTATCTTCGTGGAGGCTTTTGCCAGGGCTCCCTACAGGATGGACGCCAGGGTGCCGGAGGCGTTATGTCTCTGACTTGGAAATGCTCTGATTCGTTGTGGGTGCTGTGATTGTGCTATCATAAACATAAAGGTATGCTGCCGTTAAAATACATATTAGTCTTGCTGAATCAGAAATAACTCGACTGAACCATCCTTAATGTCACACCCCTTCCAAGCAGACTTCATTCTTCACCCTCATCCTCCCAGCAGCAGGGTGGATCAGCAGCTAGCTGTGATGGCCTCACGCCCCCAGGGTGCCTCTGTGCTGTTTGCACCCCCCGAGTTTGCGTGGGTTTCCATTCCATGCGTGTGAGATATGCTGGATTATGAAACATCGGTATTCCCATGCTCCAGTTTAAACAAAATTGAAGTATGGAAGTCCCCACAGAATTCCCCGGTGACAGAATTAGTGATTACGCAACTAACAGTTAAACATAAATATTTGCTAATTAAAAATGGCAAACAAGGCGAGTTACATAAAACCAAATAAAACGCTTGCGCAGATATCATGTGAGAACCAGCAACAAAGCCCTCATGCTCATTTGATTAAATAAAAATTATTGTACATTTAATTTGGTTTTAATTTCTCAGTAAATATTAATAAAACGCAGTAGCTGCGTACAAAGAAAGAGTCATAATCAACTATCCCACTGACTCCCCAGCTCAGCAGCTCATATTAGCCGAACAGCTGCGTTCATATTGCAGAAGACAGGAGTTCTATCACATATAAACTTTTATGGCAGAGCAGGAGAATTGAAAATGCGTAAATTTGCTCAGCAAATTCAAAAGAAAAGGACGAATCTGATTCTGGCAGTAAAGACACTGGAACAGTAGCAGGTGGTGGTTGGAAACTAGGTATGAAAAATTGATCAAATATTACTGGTATATTCTGTAATCCTAAAGAAAAAATCATTTAAAAAATGATAAAAACTTCTTCGAGCATACAGAAGAGCAAATATGCTGTACAAATATGATTTATTCTTTAATAGATAATGACCTTTTTAAGATGATTCTTCAGTTCTGATGGTCATATGACTTCAATGTATATTCAAAGTATAGTATAGTTAAAATAGTTTTTCTCTGCAGTTTTTACACCAGTGCTAAGTTTTCTTTACTATATTCTACTTAGCAACAGATGCAACAACTTAGCTAATGAAACAATGTCAGATTTAGCTCATTCATAAATTGATAAATAAAACTGGCATTACATATTTAAAATAGTGATATTACTAAACAAACAAGACTCACGATGCCCGTAATGGGCAGTACCTTGTCCTCTCATTCCACGCTGCAGGGAGCTTCTGTACCGTCACTAACAAGTGTGGTGTCCGCTTGACCCTCTCCTCGGCTGACTTCACTCACGGCTGGACACTCAACAACTCGCCCGTTGAGTCCCTGGGCTGGGAGTTTAAAACCGACCGTGCGCTCAGGCCCCATTAGGCACTTGGAATGTGCCACTGCAGGATTAGCCTCATTAGAAGGCCTGGGTACAGTCGCCAGGGACCTGAAATAACAGAGCCAGCCCCCCCACCCTCCCCATCCCACACCCAAACGCCGACCAGGCCCCTGAATTCCGAGGTATGACTGGCACATGTGTGCTGCTGCCTTTCTTCCTCCATCTCCCCCGCTTTCTCTCTTCATATTACCATGCAGAAATGTGAGTGTGTATGATAACAAGGCAACTGGGAAATATATATTTCTCTCAGCATTCCTACTTGCTCCAGAGAGAGCGAGGGAACGAGGGTAAAGATTGAAAAAACTTTGAAAAATCATCAGCTTAGATAAAATAAGCTTGAGAGAACAAGTTTGTCCTCAGGTCTCTTTGCGTCAGTGACTTCCGTTCCTTTTGATGACTTACCATCATTTCATGTTTCACCATATACAGGATATCTCTGAATTTAGTGAAATTGTTTTTAGAAAAACTAAAGTACTTTATTAGTCAGTAAATAAAACAGGCCTACCTTACAAATGTCAAAAGGCTTACTGAAAACCAGTAAAATGCCAAAGATTCATTCTGGAATTCAAGAAGGGGTCAAGATATAATCAAAGTGCTTTACTGCAACACAACGTAAACGCAGAGGCAAAATGCTCGTGCACTGAGTGGACGATAACGTAACGTGATGCAAGTGTTGCTTTTGGATTTTCCTCCCCCCCAAAAGGGCTGTCAGGCTGGAATAAATTGCTTCAAAATCAGACCTGCATACGATATTCCATTTGGACATTTGCATCAAGCCCACAATTGTTCTCTGAAATAAGACCAGCTGCACTGCTTGTGGAAACCAGCACCGTGTTACAGTACATGTGTGGCCTCCGAGTTGCAAGTTCACAAACTCCTGATGAACCTCCTGAAATATCGTCTCCCAGACAAACCTAAAAATACGCAGACAAACAAATCAACAGATATCCATCTGCCCATCTTCCATCGGCGCGTTTCCAGCGCTGGGTCACGCCGAGTAACATTGACTTTACAAGAAAAAAAGTCATTTTGTATCTTTTTGAATCCACAGTTAGAGAGGGTGGCCTGAGGGAACCCTACAAAAACCTGAACCTTTTTCAGCGTGTTGAAATGTTCCCAAAGCAGGAAACTGACAGACGTGCCAATGCAACAGGTCAGAAATATTTCCAAAATCTGCTCGCCTGTCAGGCAGCCTCATCCTACGCATTTCGACATTCTGTTCGAGAGTGAAAGAGAGGTGCTGAACCTGTTTACAGGGACCCCTGCGGAGACAGCACTCGCGGTGCTAAAGGCTCATTCCGATTCACTTCACCGTACAGGAAGGAGCAGAGAGCGGCAAGCCTGAGGCACTGACTGTTCCAGTAGCCAAAGCCAATGTGAAATTAAGCCATCTATGTTCATACAATTATGTCAATGACTGAAAAATGGTCCTAAGTTACACCAATAAAAAATTCAAGAAGTTATATAAGATTGAAAAACTAGGGAAGGTAAAACTCAATTTCAGTGCATTTTAATGTGACCCAGAGCATCAGTTTACTGTACATTAAGTCTAACTTGGAACACTAAACATGTTCCAGTTCTAGCTGTAGGTTATACTTGATGAAAATCAGAGATTTGGGGACCACACGAACTGCAACGTGTTCAATGAAGCACTTCACTGCCATTAATAACCTGTGGAGTGACGTTTGAAAGTTATTCAAAGTAAAAAAAAAACTGCAGTTGACTTTAGAAAGCCAGGATTCGGGTGATATTCTGTACATACAGATGTTCAGAGATGGCGTGGCCTGGACTGTGTGAGTCAGGAGGCTTGTTTCATGTCATCATGACAGCTGCGATCCCCTTCAGATCTCAAATCTTGCGTTCCAGTAGGCCATTTGACCTCATTTTATTGGATATCTCAACCTGTACAAAATAAGTGTCTTTTTTCATAAAAATCTAAAGCTGCAACTTCAAAGTTGATTAAAATAAAAAATCTGAAAAAAGGGGAAACTGACCCTATGCTGTTACAAACTCCAACCATCTATAAAGTCCCTTACACTGCTGAATGGTGAAGCTTCTCATGACAAATGTTTATCCAGTTGGTCTCCTCGGGATAAACTCAAAGATGCAGATTAATCTCTCACTGCAGTCTGCATATCCTATCACATTTTTATATAACATTTTTGTATGATTAATTGGGGCTTGATACAACATGAAACTACATTTTTAATGCATTATTAACTGTACAATGAAAATTAGAGGTATGAAATGAAAAGAAAGTTAAGGGGTGTCTTCTGGTGAGATTCTGACCACTATAATAAAGTTTGCAGTCACTAATAAAGTAAAACGGAGGTGGTAAGCAGGGGGGTCTGTTAGGAGTAAATATATTACATGAGAAGCCTATGCAAAAGAAAGAGGACTCCTGGATATACAGTAAAAGCCATGAGAGGCAAAGCTATTCTTCTGGGTCACTGATGAGGCTGGATGCCTGTGGCAGGAAGAGGCTGGTGCTGAATCCTCCTCTTCCACGCATTCCGTTTGTTCTTGATGTTTTATTGCAAAAGAGCAGCAGCTACTTGAAGCCAAAGTCTGACTGAGGCACTCAGCTTCAGATCATGGCGGTGGGAGGGGCGTCTCCAAAAATGTGATATCTCAGGAGATTCTTCCGCAGGGTCAGCACACGGTATCCCAACATGCAATGCACTGTGCTGTTGATCACTGGTTGCCCAAGTGCTGTTTCACCAATGCATTTCCTCATTCACAGAAGATTAAATAGTTTTCCCCCTACAGCTCGACATAATTAAAGCTACTAAGATTTGTTAAAAACTGTTTATCCCGGTGGATTAGGATCACAGTTATTTAACAACCTGAACAAAGGAATTTCTTGTGGACTTGCTGCTCAGCAACAAATTCTTCCTGTGCTGAGTAAAGTCAATTTTTGCATCTCGTGATCAGCTGAACGATGAGGTACTATACACAAAGGGCAGCCTGACGCTGCAATCATCACATTACTCCTTGTTTGGACAAGTATCCACTGTTGTCACAAATCTTTCAATACTCAATACTTTGCTGTGCAGATTAAGAAAACCTTTCAATAATTAGTATGGATCTCTAGAAGAATTTGAAATCATTAAAGGAATTAAACACTTAAAATTAGATCGTCAAAAGTCATCAGTATTTATCATTTTCAATAACTTTGAAGGCCAGTGAAGGCTTTCCTCCAGGGCTTGAAATTAAGCTGGCCCAATCACCTGAGTACAAAAAAATGCATAAGAGCCAGTTGGCTCTTAAAACAAAACAAAAAAAAAAAACAACAAAAAACAAGAAAAAAATTGCATGTTGGACTTATTTTTTAAAGAATTAGCCCCATTGGCTAGTAGGAAAAAAATCTTAATTTCTACCCCCTGCTCATGCTGATAAAGAATTAAGAAGAATTAAGAAGTGCCACAAAGTTTATTGATTTATTCATTATGACTTCAAATCCCTGATGCCATGTAACAGCTAATGCGGAGGACATCTGATCAAATATCTCACATGTAGAAATAAGCTCAAGTCAAGGCTGCTCAAACACAAAGGATCGGTGTTGTTAAGAACAATCCCCCCATGCGTACAATATGTACACTGATTAATGGACAATACAACCACGAAATACAGGACTATGTAAAACAGGTTGGTGACGAGAAACAGAAATAAATATAATCAACTGGTAACAGAGTATAGTACAATAATTTTATATTATTTGAAACTGGTACTAAAAATTGACAGGTAGAAATTTGGGGTCTGTGCTGATAAATCACACAAAATTACCGGGCTCTGGAGGTTGGTCTGAAAAGCAATTTTGTTCTTTTTTCCAACCTGCCAACAAATTCCATCATGCTAGCAATTCATAGCTTGGCATAAATTGTTTCTATTTCTGGATGTGATATTACACACCTCGAAGTGTCTAAAAGAAAGAAATGAGATTTGCTGAATGTCATCAGAGGCATTGTTATGTGTGAAGATTTCAGTCTGAAATGATAGTAATTAGCATCTGAGTCATACCAATTTCTAAATGATCGGAAGATAAGGCGCTAGATTAAATGCGAATGATAGCATGACTGATACGGATGGAGTTTAAAAATGCTGGAAGGGCTTTTGTCAATAGAATGACAAGCACTTCATGCTTTGTTGCGTAAATAATTTAGTAAATTCAGAGCAGAGCAGGAGAGAAATTCTAAGGGGAACACAACTACAACGAGAATTTAAGAGAAATGATATATCTAAAGCTAGGTGACATTCCACATTACGTATGTATCTTACGAAAAAATCATGTGATTCCCAAAAGAATGCATAAGGGTATTTAAATTGGGAAGATCCTTGGAAAACACTCTGAAAATGGAAATTAAGAAATTACGCTTCACTATACACTAGCTATCTATATGTAAAGCCTTACGAAATGAAACGTTAGGCTAAATTAATTTTCATGTTTTTCCATGTCTTAGAAGAGAAATATTTAAATGACACAGTACGCACAGCAATTTTAAATGAAAAGTCAATCAAGGAACTATTCAATGCATGCCCTTTTCACTTCATATACAGTGTGT